>PVIU01005233.1:0-116113 GCA_004026605.1 Ondatra zibethicus | reverse complement strand
GGAGGAGGAGGAGGAGGGGACAATGGGGATGAAGAGGATGAGCATAAACAAAATTAAGTATTATGAAAATGCCGGGGAGGGGGGAGGTTGTTACAAAAGAAAAATAATGAATAAAAGAAGTCTTTGGCCCATACAGTGTCTTTAGGCTCCAGCCACAGTTCTCTCTGCCCTTTCAAAGTCTGTCCTCAAAATCCTAGGGCCCACTAGGACTAGCTCTAGTCAGACTTTTGAGGAAGCTGGAGTGCACCCCACCCCAGCTGTGTTTATTACCCCTCCCTCCATTTCTTTCCCTTCTCTCTTTGCTTATAATGTGGCTCATAGAGCCTTAGAAGCAACATTTCCCCATCAAAGATATACCTCATGAGAGAGAAGCGAGATGGACTGAAAAAGATAGGAGATGCCGGGGACACTTTCTGCCCTGGAAGAAAGTCTATGTACAACTTGCTGGCTTCATCGTCCAGTGCCTGAGAAGGGAGAAGTATCTTTAATAAAGAAAACACGGAAGCTGGAAACAGCTTGGGTGATAACCCCACTGGGCTCAGCAGAACTGGCTGAACAGGAACTCAGTCGGGTGCTACTGTGTAACCAGTTTGACTGATTTAGAGACCAGGTCATTCCAACTGGCATACAGATTGGGCTAGAATGCACTCCATTGTTTTCATAGGGCCTGGCCCACCCTGGGCACACTGAAACTTCCCAGAAATAGACTAACAAATATCAGGTCAAATAATCTCTCCTCTGAGTTCACTGCTAAGAGGTGGCAGCTAGAACATTCTCCAGCTCCCTAAACATGGAGACACAGCTATCTTCTTCATTCTGACCAGAGCTCCTTGAAGAATGAGGGCTCAGCCTTGTTTCACTGAGGAGGAAACAGGCTCAGACAAGCCTAATGACTTCTCCAGGGTCCCCAGAGCAAGTCCCTTGGCCTCCGGAGGTTCCATGGCACTGTCATTTGGAATACAGCCGGCAAGAATGAGTCTCACATCACTGACGACTGACCCTACCCACCGTGTAACTCTGTGCGAGTCACTATTGCCATGGTTCAGTTTACCCAGTTGTGCAAAGAAGGGGGTTGGCTCCACCTGCTCTTTCTCAGAAGGAAAGCTTAACTAGATATCGATAACATCAAGAGGAATCAGGCTCCATGGTGTCCCGTAAAGTGTACCCCTTTGAGGACGGTATGTAAAGTAGATTATTTGACTACACGGGGTGAAAGAGCAAGTCCTCTAGTAACACGTTGTTTCCCTGGACACCCCATCTGGCTCTGTCTGAAAATTCATGGCCTGCTTTCTTCTCAGGAATGGCCAGAGACTCTGAAAACCCAGGTGCCAGCTCAGTGGAGACCAGTGTCCACTCCTGAGCTAAAGACCTTACCCAGGCCCCTGAGCCAGCTGCAACCCAGCATCTCCATCTGTGGAGTGGGCTCATGGCTGTTGTGAGGAAGTGATGCTCTACAGAATGTACTGGGCATATTGCTGAGCACAGGGCTGTACCATAAATGATCTGTCACTTTCTTGGTATTGCCATGTAGCCCAGACTGGCCTTGATCTGACAATCTTCCTGCCTCATCCTCCTAGTGCTTGAATTGTAGGCGTATACTAGTACAACTTACTGGCTTGAACTATCACAATCGTGTGTGTGTGTGTGTGTGTGTGTGTGTGTGTGTGTGTGTGTGAGAGAGAGAGAGAGAGAGAGAGAGAGAGAGAGAGAGAGATGCTGGGGGGTTTTAGTATTTGCCTTTCCATGTATGTATACATGTATGTATGTATGTATATGTGTGTGTGTGTGTGTGTGTGGTCTGGGTCCACCTGCTAGTCCATATGTGTGTCTATCAGAGAGCAACTCGCAGGGGTTCATTTTCTCCTTCCACTGTGTGGGTTCTGGGGATTGAACTCAGGTCAGGATTCTTGGCAGCAGTTGCCTTTACTCACTGAACTATATTGCCTGCCCCTTTATTTATGGACCTTCTGGAAACAATTCACTTGTCAATGAGTCCCCCATCTCCGTGGAGTCTCATCGTGCGTGGGGACTGCCTGGCACCAGAGACACGAGGGCTCAGGTGGGTGCCACACCCACGCAGACTCTGTTTCTACTCACCACCTCTTCCTTGGTCTGTTCCTTTTTTCCTACCAATCACCAGGCTCACTCAGCTTCCTTCTAAATCTTACTGGGCCTTGACGTACTCTTTGTCTTCTGTGATGGCTCTGTGTGCAGCAGACGTTTGTGTGCCTTTCTGTTTGTCCTGTCTCCTGTCAGAGACTCAATTATCAGAACTTCAGAGGGCAGAAAGAGTTAATGTTTGCTTACAGACTCAAAGGAGTGAGCTTAGAGCTCAAGGTCAGAGGTCTAATCTACAACACGCTGAGGAATTGCCTGGGCCAAGGGTGAGAGGGCCAGCAGGGAACCACACGACCCTTCATTGTGCTTGGAAGAGAGGATGCATACCTCAATACTGGATGCTTCTAAAGGAACTGCCCCCTCTCCTGCTACCCAAGGTTCCTATGTCTCCTGCTTCAATGCCTGGCAATTTCAGCAGAGGCGGGTCGTTTGCTTCGCATTTGCTGCAGAAGGACTCATGGCCCAGTGGCTCAGCAATCCTCTCCTAACTTCAAGGGCAGACCTCTCTAGACTGTCTTAGGGGCCTGCAACACGTAGGAACTGGCTAGTCACTAATAAAAACCAGCAAGTTTCTTTCACCAGATTTACTTCAAAGGAGACGGGGGTGGGGGGGGACTGGGAGACTGCTCAGCGGTAGAGAACATTTACCAGCACTCACAAAACAAGCTAGGTAGGTGTCCTTGCTAACAGCAGTAACCTAGCTTCAAGTATGGAGGAGACAAGAGGATCACTGGGCTTGCTGGCTTCCAGACTGACAAAGGAAATTCAAACTTCTGGTTCTGGGAGAGAATCTGCCTCAAAGGAAGAGGAGATGCGCGGGTCGCTCTGTTTTGGCCTCCGTACATACCTGCATACACAGACAGGGATACACACACACACACACACACACCACACAGACATACACCACACACATGGACACACACACACACAAATAGGTAAATAAATTTAATCTTTTAAAAAGATTTAAATTGAAAAAAAAAAACAAAAGAAAAAGAATGTAAAACCCCGAAACCTGCCTGGAAAGTTGAAGTGAGTGGCCTTGAACTTCATGGCTGAGGACAGTCAGGCCTCTTGATTTGTTGGAGCAGTTAGGTCTGCCAGACTTAGTGTGAGGTTAGGAGTCAAGGAATCTGGGGTGGAGTCCTGCCTCTGTCCCTTAGCAGCTGTGTAGCCTTGGGCAAGCCACTTGACCCTGCAGGTTCCTTTCCTTCCCTCCCTGTCACTGCCTGCAGGAGATGATGGTGTTTAGTCAGTACACAGGGAATGTTAGCCTGTAGCCAGACCAGCTGATGTGAGAGAAATATTAACTGGAACAGTTTCTTCCCCTCCCACCTCCCTGCTGTGTCTTCTGCTGCTGTCCTCAGACACTTCCCCTGGAGCGCTGTCTGTGGGTTGTCATTTTGTCTGCTTGCCTGGCTAATCGCACAGGAAGTGGGTGGGTAATGGGTCTCTCTGTTGTTCCACTGGCCTCCTCGTGCATCTCACTGTTTTGCCTTCCTCACCACGGGAGCTTCTCACACCCTCTAATGACAGCTCTCCTTTCCGAACTGGCATATTTTTAGATAAAGCATTTCCTGAGGCTCCTTTCTGGCTCCTTGACAGATCTCTGGTTTCCCTTCAGTTTTCCCCTGCCTCTCTCTAGCCATAGAAACCGCCCCAGGAACAGGAGCACAGGAAACAGGAAGTGTAGGCCTTGTGCCTTCCTGGAGCTGAGTTTGTTGTTGTTGCTCACGGGCCAGGCCTGGTCTGGGTAGTCCCTGAAGATCCTTCTGTTTGCTCTCTTGACTTTCTCAGTTGTCTAGCTCCCTCTATCACACTGGAAGGTAGTTTCCAAGTTGCTTGAAACACGTACCCAGTAGTCAAATCCGTACTGAAAGTACACACCCCCCGATACTCAAACATACCTGGGTCTGAGACACGTCTTCTCCTATTTGAAGCTTAATATTGACCACCAACTTGATGGGCTATAGATTCACCTGGGACACTCACCTAGCAGACCGGTCTGTGAGGGACTTTCTCCACAATAAATGTGGGCCATACCTCCCATGGGATGGGGTCGGGGACTGAAAAAGGAGGAAGGGAGCCCATCACCAGCATCATCTCTCTGTTTCCTGACTTTGGGTTCAGTGCGACCACCTGCTTTCTACTCTGCCATCACTACCTCCTGGTCAAAACTTGTGCCCTGGTGAAGCCAACAGAAGCCCTTCCCTCCCTCAGGTTGCTCTTGTCAGATGTTTTGGCGCAGCCAAAAGAGTTCCTGATACACCCACTGACTAGTGAGTCACTTAAAGGCTCTGAGCCTCAGTTTCCTTCATTGTAAACCTCACGGAACTGTTGTAACAAGACCAGGAAATACATAATATGAATAAGGGAAAAATAGAGAAAATAAATAGATAGAGAGCCTCGTGCTTGGCACTCAGTTGCTCTTATTTCCAGAATTTAAATAATTGTGAGGATCTATTTATATTTTAGATGGATGGCTTTTATTCTTCTCACCTCTAAATTAGATGTATTCAGTAAAGGGCTAAAGGCTGAGGTGTATGGGGCCTTATCTTTAGGGTTCAAAGAGCTCAAAGACACTGAACTCTGCAAGCCTGGAAACTTGCAGCCTGTGTGGGTGGCTTGACTACATTTTTCCTAGAGGGCAAGGCCACCTCCTCAATGGAGTCTTTCAAAGGTCTCTACTCTGGGCTTTAAGACTGGCAACCAGGCCTCCAGGGACAGACCCCCCATTGCCTGGTCTGTTCATCTCCCTGGTGACTTGTGAATAAGCCAGGCCTAACTTCATAGCCTCTCTCCCTGGACCAGTTGGGGTGCCATTTTCTGGAAAACAGCATGACCTTTAGATTAAAGGGTTTGGAAGGCTGGGCACACTGATGCATGCTTGTAATCCCAGCGGGTGAAGGAAAGAGGTGGGAGAAGCATAAATTCAAGGTCAGCCTGAATTAGCTAATCAATGAGCCCTGTCACAGGAAAAACCTGACTAGGTTCAAAGACAAATCCTCCTCTGTCCAGAGAGGAAAGCTGACCTCATTCATTCTTTGTCAGTCAGCACTTGTGAATAACTGTTACTTTGGTGGGCCATGGGGGTAAGCGTGGGATGTCTCTACACTAACACGGTTCATAAGACCCCCTCTATTCCTAAGAGAAGAAAAACAGGAACAAGGGTGAATCAGTGTTGATGTTCACCCTGCTTCCTCATTGTCAGCTGAGATCGGCATGATAACCTTGGGCAGGGGAGCTGGGCGCCATTGGGTAAATACATCTGCGTGAGCAATCACAGCTGTGGCAATGAGTGAGCGTGGGGTGGAGGCTGTACCGGAGAGTTCAGGGTCTGGAGGAGGAGAAGCCAGCTTACTGGAGCTGGCTTGAAAAGCACATAAACCTTAGGGAGGTAAAAAGACGGCCAGCCTAAATGGTTCTCTGGAGCTGGAGGGTGGCCCCGTAGATCTGGGTCTATCCATTGGGGCCATCTTTAGAACTGAACATTGACTGGTTTGGCTGAGCTTTTGTGTTATTTCAACCCTACACCCCCCAGGATCCAAGACTGTGGGAACCAGTCACAGTTAAATGGAATCAGACTGATTTATTGACCAGGAATCCTGTGTGCCTGCCCCAAGGCTTTGGAAGTCAATGCTGGAGGTCACCTTAAGCTCTCTGGACTCAGCTTCGGAAATGCGTGGCCTGTTTAGATCAGAGGAAATGACCACAGTGGTGCTTCTACCTTTAGAGTGTATCTAAGTCTCACAAAGGGCTTGCTGTAAGGGACAGCTGGCCCCATCCTCTGAGCTTCCTGTCCCTTAGGTCTGCGTGGGACTGAAACCTGCTGAATCTAAGAAGTTCCAGGTGCTGCTCCCGGGGGTGTTGGGGCCACAGCTTTGGCAGCTTCTGTGATGGAAGGAGAGAATTGACTCCCAAAAGTTGTCTCCTGACTACACATTTGATATAGCATGCCTACCCCCACATGAATAATAACTAAATAAAATGAAGGGGGAAAAAAAACTAAAAGGGAAGAAGAAGGAAAGAAAGAAATCTGAGTTCAGAAAGCTCTGGTTTCATTAAGGGAAGTTCCCGCATAGTAGGCTGGTATCAAGAACACAGAAACTTTAATAAGATATAAATATGAGCAGTCAAGCACAGCTCAGGGGTTTGGTTGGTGTCCCTGTTGGTCTGGGGTTGTCAACCTGGGCTGTCTTTAGGTCCAAACATTGACTGGAGCGGATAAGCACCCAGACAAGCACCCCATGACTGTGTAGTCTCTGACTCTCATGGGAAACTGAACACTGAGACTAGCCAAACATGAAGCTGTGGTTTTGCTAAGTGGTGGGCGGGATTTAACACAAAGGCATGCTCAGAGGGCAAATCCCTATGCTAAGGTGAGCAAACCCCAATTATTCAGGTCTGGGCAGAACGGTGGGTTTCAGAAGAAAACACAACATAGCTATGACTCAGTTGCTCTGTCTGAGAATGGGCCACTCTGATAGGATATGGGCATTAATTAGGAGGAGAAAGGAACAAACTGCCTGCAGGCAGACAAAGGGACCCTGTAACAGCCTGCCTAAAGCCCAGGGAGGCTGCCTCTCAGAATGCCTGGAGCCAGATCACAAGTGGCCACTGACTCACCAAAGTAGGAAATGTGGTCATTTTGGGGAAAGGGCAACTTTGAAGAAACAGGGCTCATGCAAGGGGACAGGGAGGTTACTGGTTAGTTATTTTTCTTCTTGCTATGACAAAATACCTGATAAAAGCAATGTAAGGAAGAAAGGGTTTATTATGAGTCATTCTTTGAGGGTAGAGGGCATCAGGGCGGGGGAAGTCATGGTGGACGGAGCATGGACAGAGCTTGAACGAAGCAGCTGCTCACGTTGTATCAACAGCCAGGAAGCAGAGAGTGTTGAATGCCGGTGCTTAGCTCACCTTTTCCTTTCCATTCAGTCAAGAACTCCAGCCCAGAGAATGGGGCTGCCCACATTTAGGGTAGGTCTTGTCACCCCAATTAGCCCAGACTAGAAACTCCCTCACGGCCATGCCAGGAGATGTGTTTTCATTGTGGTTCTAAATCCCTCCAAGTTGAGAAGATTAACCACCCACCATGTTATCATTTGGGAACCAATATGGTCAAATCAGACATTATGAATTCAAGAGCAACTCAAGTGGGCTTGCAGATCCATGAGGTCTTTGAGCAAAGGCTTTGCTCCTCAAGTCAGGAAGCTCCTGAGGAACATGTCTCTTTTGGTCACTGAAAATGATGACCATGGAACTCTATTTTGCCTCTTAGTTCTGATTTTTATTGAGATACCAGATTCCTGACCCTCCCCTCAGTAACTAAACATTTGAATAAGAATGCAATAGATGAAAAAAATTGAAAGAGTTTGATGATGTGTCATGTCAAAGTTTATTAAGAAGGAAAGGTTGTTACCACCATTGTACATAGACAGGAATGCCGTAGAGCTGAAGTTTGTGAGGAGCAGATAAGACAATGAGCATTTCAAGAGTGCTTTAAAATTTGGAATTGTTCAGAGAATAAATATGCACACAGCAATTGGGACAATTGTCTAGATGAAAATAGAGAAAAAATTACCTAGTAGCTGTAGTAACCACCATGGTTGAGTTTTGCATAATAGAAGAGAAGAAAGAATTCATATGTGTTCCACAAATTACAATGGGGACTAGAGAGATGGCCCAGCAGTTAAGAGCACTTACTGCTCTTCCAGAGGGCTGGAGCTTGGTTCTAAGAACCCCTGTTGGACAGCTTACAAGCCCCTGTAATTACAGTTCCAGGGGATCTGACTCCCTCATCTGGTCTTGTTGGTTACCTGCACTCATGTATGCATACACACAGATACCCATACATACACATTAGTCAAACAAACCAGGAATTTAAATATATATATATATATATATATATATATATATATGAAAAAAGAAAATGCAATGCTTGGTAGAAGGCAAGGATGAAAACCTATAGGACCATAGGGATGGATAGAAAAATAGAAAATGACCTTCAAGGCAGACAAAATCATGGTGTGGTGGGACAAAGGGACCTAAACAACAGATAACATGCTTAGCTTTGACCTAACCGTTATAAACCAGAAGAGAATGCCAGTCTTTGTTTCTTACCCATGATGCTATTTAGTCAAGAGAGCTAACCAAATACTCAAGGTAACTCTACAGCTGTATAACACAGAGAACCATAGCGACTGCAGAGCCTGCTGATAACTTTGGTTTTATAGATGAGAAAATGGAAGCTCAGAGAGCTATTCTGTTCTTGGAGACTGTATTGTTCACAGGTAGAATGTGTTAATCTATCTCCCACTGTGATTGCAGTATGTACCATCATGTCCTGTTTCTTTGATGTTGGGGGCGTCGTGCGTGCTAGACACAACCCTCCCAACAGAGCTACATCCCAGTTATTTCCTCTCAGCTCTCCTTGACCTTTGCATACGGGTCACCCAATTCCTCCAGCTTTCTGTGTCCTCTTTGGATCTACCCGATCTGGTTCTGATATGTCACCACGTTTTTGTTGGGAAATTGAAAAGTGACTTTCTTTGTTTCTTTGTCTCTTCTGTCCATACTGGATCTATGTGTCAGTAACTGTCTATAATTGTTATTTAATTGATGACTTTGGTTTACTATTTATATCCTTTCTCATTATTCATGTGGAGGTTCCTTGAATTCTCCACAAGTGTGATTTAAAACAAACAAACAAACAAACAAAAAAACCAAACCTTCAGTTTTCATGGTGTCTCAGAAGGCAAGTAGGTATAAAAATCCACTGGCCTTCATGAAAGACACCAAGCGGTGTAAAATGCCCATCAGTCAGTAGACACATCCTGTTCCAAAGGTCAGACAGCTGGGGTTAGTAAGGCAGCAAACAGGAAGACAACCTCTTTTGACCAAGGGAGTAGGAGTAACAGGGGTGTATGGGAGGTGTGTGTAACTGTGGTCCCAGGAGAGATGAGCTATGAGAACTTGAGCGTCCAGAGGCGTGACTGGGCTGCGGCCAAGGCTTTTCCTTATTCCGGTACTAACTAGTCACAGCAGCAGGTGGACTTGAAGGGGGAAGTGCATATTTTGATATGTGGTGAAGTCATGGAAATTTCTAGTGAAAGGTGAGTTAGAAACTGTGTTCTGCTCAAGTTTGTGAGCTCCCCCCCACCCCGCAAAAGTGGCTTAGACTGTGATAAAGAGCAACTGGAAAACCCAGTGGTCCCGACACTTATGTGCATACGTCTTTAAGTCTTGCTTTAAATAAAACACTTTATTTGTATTGGTGATGCGCTTTTTATGACATGTTATTTTAATGCAAAGACCTGCCAGGCTCTGGCTTTGTGTGGGAAGCTCCTGCCTGACTGTATTAACCACAAGGACGAGGCCTAAGGTTTTTGGGAACTTGGTCTAGTCACTCTACCTGCCCACAGGTGTCTATAGCTTGCCTTGGTTACAGGTAAAGCTGGAAAGATGCCGGCAGGTTGTGTGCATAGCAGCCGGGGAGCCGATGCCAATGCAGTTGCCACAAAGGCGGCAGTACTTAAGGACGGACGGAGAAGGTAGGGGCTGAAAGCTCTAGAGGTGGCAAGTGCTGGTTCCTTTCATCATGGCCATCTTAACCAAGGATAGTGCTTTTGCCATTTTTTTTAAATGAAAGCATTGAATTTTCAAACAGTGTTACTTGACTTTCATCTCTGTTTTCTCAACTGTTCTATTTTCTGATCCATTACTTTCATCATTGGAACCTGTCATTGTGACTCTCGTAGCAATGCACCAGTCACTTAAAAGGCCTTTTGCTTTTTTGAGTTAGAACTGTTTGATATTGGGCAATTTAGATGATTTTATTTGTATTGACCTTATATCTGAGAGCCACGCAAGAAGTTCTGCTAAGACAATGAGTAATTTTTTTTTCTCGTTCAGAGAAGTGCAGCAGTTGAGGGCTCCCAAGGGAGTGGGAAATATTGGGAAGGAAGCTTGTCAGCACCCAGAGGTTGGGTCCCTGCGGGAGAGGGCAGGGGACAGTTCTGGAAGTGATAGGTGAGACAGGGCAGGATGGAAGGAACTGAGAACTTTGCCTCACTGTTTCTGGTAGGGGGCCACAGCTGTGCCAGGCTTGCTTTTTATTGTTTCTGGTCGGGAGGGGCACAGCTGTCCTAGGCTTGCTGCAGGAGCTTAGATGGAACAGAGGATTTGGGAGCAACAAGCTAGGTCTTATGAAGATGGGCAGGAGGCAGGAAGTTACATCATAGGTTCACCATGGTGAGAGAAGGCTGTGGAGGGGCGGGAGGGTGGAGATGCAACGTAGACCCACCCAAGGCTTGGTTTAATTTCCTGCCCAAGGCTTGGTTTAATTTGAAGCAAACACATTTTTGGGAACCTCCTGTAGAAGACTGTCCAATTACCCCATCTGTGGGTTCCTCCTGGGAGTTTCCATCTAGGTTGTGGTACCCAGGATGCTGGTTTGCACTGAGAATGAGGCGATGACAAGCCATTAGAGTAAGTGTTAAAACCGCGTGGATAGACAAGTATGTTGACATGGGCTTTACTAGGACATTCCCTGAACTCCATCCACAAGCTGACACAGTTAGGTCTTGACTCTGAAGTTCAGTGTAGCAGGATTTCCCCAGACCTTGCAGAGGAAACTGAATTTAAACTCAGTGCTGAGGCCCAAAGGCCATGTCCTTTGCATCTCATGGTTCAGGGCTCTGAGTTTAAATCCTGCTCATCAGTTACTAGCTATGTAGCTCTGGGTCATGGTGTAACCTCTTTGGAAAAATAATTTCTAATTATGTATATGCCTGTATGTCTGTGCACTTAAGTGCCTGTGGAGGCCAGAGGCATCACAACTCCTGAAGCTGGAGTTACAGATGGTTGTGAACTGCCAGACATGGGTGCCAGGAACCAAACTTGGGTCCTCTGCAAGGGCCGTATATGTGATTTTAAATGCCAAGCCATCTCTCCAGCCCAGCTTGGAAACTCCTTTCATCTTAGTTTCCCCATCTGATGGAAAGATCATAGGATTATTGGAAAGATGGAAGAAGACGGCTCATTATGGTGTTGAGCATAATGCCTGCTACTGTCAGTGCCCAGTGCAAGTTGGCTGTGACTGGCATGCTATGTTGTTCAGAGTTAGGGGAGTAGGCGGAGGGGGGGGGCGGTGATCACAAGCCTCCATGTGAGGGCTGACACCTGATCTCAGTCAGTAAAACAGATCAGCTGAAATAAATCTAGAAGAGGGACTTGGGGAGAGTCAGCTGTTCGAAGCAAGTGTGTCAGGAGGAGCCAGGGAGGAAGGCCAGGGCAAGCAGAAGAAAGGGTTGATTTTGTTAGTTTAAACTCATCCTCGGGCCAAACAGAGTCATGAGGGCAGGTGCAGAAACCTTGAGCTGCTTGCCCTCTTGGGAATCTTACGATGGACCACTGTGGGCACTGGGTCATATGGCCTCTGAGAATCCTGGAAGAAAAGGGGAAGGCTAGGGGACTGAGATCAGGCCCTGGTGTGTGTGTGTGTGTGTGTGTATGTGTCTCTGTGTGTGCGCATGTGTGTATGCATATGTACATGTGTATCCACATATGCATGTGTGGGAATGTGTACTTGTATGTAACTGTAATAACCAAAGAAGAAAAGAGCTGTGTTTGTGTGCAGGGTCCTATTTCTGGCTGCTTTCCAACCTGCTCTCAGTAAATTAGAAACGTAATGACCGGCTCTCCTGACTTTTGCTCACACTTGCTCTCACACAGAACGGGTTGGCAGAGGTCTGGCCAGATATATGAAAAACAAATCAATATCTTTGGATGGTTTCAATGGCCTGGCTTGTTGGTTTGGTTTGGTTATGAGGAGATATTAACCATCCCAAGACATGTGACTCTTCCCTTCCCTTCCTTTCTCCCCTGCTTCTCTCTCAGTCCCTCCAGAATAAGATGACCCAGATAAGAATGCTTGCTAAAGGCCACCAGGGACCCCCACCAGAGACCTGGCCCTTGCTATCTATCTTCTATAGCTAAAGCATCCAGGAAGTAGCAGGAAGCCAGCTCTTTGGACCTGCCTGAAAAACCAGCAGTGTGGGGAGGGAGAGGGAAGGGGGAGGGAAGGGAGAAGAGAGAACGTGCGTGTGTGTGTGTTTGTGTGTGTGTGTGTGTGTGTGTGTGTGTGTGTGTATGTGTGTGGTCTGATTTCAGTTCTTCTCTTCAGAGCTTTGCTAGAGCGCAGTGACAGCTCAGACAGTTTCCTGCGACACTCCCCACCCTGTGTCACATGGATGTTCATCTTTGTACTTCAGCTTTCTCTCACATGGGTGGCCATAGATCTGCCCAGTAAGGAGGTGGATGTGTTTACAGAGGCTGAGTCCCTTTCCCGAGGCCACAGAACTTATTGAAACTAGAACCCACAAGACCCCACTTGTCTTCTGTGTCCCTAGGAAACACCCATCAGGACCCTGCAGTATTAACACATAATCCCCCCTCCACCTTGGTGGACATAGTAGACAAAAACAAAGCTGTCAAGCTTCTCTCCCCCTGATGCGCACAGCCCTGTCCTTCTACAAGGTGCTGGTCCTGGCTACTATTCTCTTTAACACCCAGCTACTGGAGTAGTATCGGGTCCCCTAATGGGAAGGAAGAATTGGCCTCAACTACTCAGATTCTCTATAACTTCAGAAGTGGGGTTGAATGCTCAACTTTCTGGGTGCCCCTTTGCAGCTGCCACAGGTGCTAATGAGCACCAACAATAACTCACTTGTCTTTGCAAGCAGGCCCAGGTGAGGAGCAAGGTCAGCTGCGTGTAAACCAATAGGCTGGATGATGGACACAGCAGGAAGTAGACTGTTGGTACCAGCCCTTCAAGAGGTACCAAAAGTCTTTATGATAAATATCAAGGTGTTGATGTTTATTATGGTGGGGTGAGGTTCGAGCCACAAAGACTTCTCTCCTGAACCCAGATGTTCATTCATTCATTCCAATCAGTGAACTACATTAACTAATTCATGACCTTATTGTAGCATCTACTATGTGCCATGCACTGTCCCTGGACTGGTCTAGGGCCCAGCTTCTTTCTGCCTTCAGAGTGTTCCCAGTCCTGCTGGGAATGTGCAAATATAAACAATATAAACAAGGCCTATACTATACGATATATTATAATATATAAAAATATATTTAACAAATACAGTGTGACATGTCAGTGATAGGAAAAGAGAGGAAGAGAGGGTGGACCCAGCTTGGGGAGGGAGGGATGCAGACATTTGGAGGAAGCGTTGACTGTCAGATGGGTACAAAGGAGGTGGCATGAGCCAAGCTCATTCAGGATCTGCCCTGTGGAAATGAGCAGGAGGCAGGTGAGGATGGGTGGGCAGCGGAAGATTCATGGGGAGCTGGTGTTTGGAGGGGATCTAGAGTGTGTCGGGAAAGAGGCCTATGTGAAGAGAGTCAGCGTCTCTGCAGTCTCCTGGGACACGTGGTGGTGGAGTGGGATGTGGGTTGGCTTAACTGTGCCGTCTTCGTGAGCTTGAGCCCAGCCCTGCCCTTGCTAGCTGGGTGTCCTTGAACTATCCCGGTGGGGATTTTCCAGGCACTGAGAGAGAAGTAGAAGAAAGAACTCTTGCTGTGTGGGAGTGAGGGTGAGAGATGTGATTATAACTGAAACCATGGGCTTGGTGGAAAGTCCAGCCTACACTACCCAGTGGAATGAGAAGCCATTTGATTCTTAGACAGGTGGGCAGCCCCATCACAAGAATCAGCCATGACTGTTTGCCCAACTGCCTCTCATCCAGGCACTTCTGTTCTGATCCACACATACACCTTCCACAGGACTTCAGCTAGCTTCCTCAGGCCCCTCCATCCTCCACCCTGAGCTGTCACTCACTTCTAGAAAGCTTGCCATCAGGTCTCATCATCTTCCTTACAGAGTCAGAAATCTAGAAAAAGTAAAAATATTATTTCAGAGCTACCATTTGACAGTCCTTAAAGACTAGAAGCAGGCTCTGTGGGCAGAGGCATGCAGAACTAAGAGGTTGTGGGTACTTCAAAACTGGGGTTCATCATGAGCCTGTCCTCCCATGGTAAGCTTGGAAACAGGCAGGTATGACCCACATGGCCTTGTCTGAGAGCCTCCAGGGTGAACCAGGAAATGTTTGTCCTCCTTAGAGACTGGGAGGGCCTGGCTGTCCTTCTGAGGGTTGGGAAGCCCAGTGGCCCAAGCCAAGACTCTGGGGTGACTCCATTCACCTCACAAGACAAAGGAGCTTGAATCTATTCCAGTCCCACATCCGTGGGGAGGGCTGGGATCCCTTCCTGCCACAGCTGTGGAAGCAACATGGCCCAGAGTTCAGGTTTTAAGTGATGATGGGCCAATATGAGGAATGCTTCGTTGCTTTTTCATACTTGCAAAAATCTATGGATAAAACAAATAAAACATAAAACCACGAAACGCCTGTTTTCTGGTGGGCTGTCTTCTTGTTTACTTGATCTGGTCTAGGAGTGGGAGGAACTTCCTCCAGAAACTGCCGGTTTCCTGAAACCTGGAGCAAACCTGGGCTTTTGATGTATTTTTAGCTTCTAATTTCATTTATTTATTTATCATTAACTTGCTAAAAGGGACCTTCAAACGAGGATGGGGGGTGAAGCCACTTTTCTGAAGGTGAGGCAAAGTTTGTGTCATCTGAAGTTAGCAAAGACTAAAATATATCATGGGTAAGAGCACCCCTACCTGGATGAGCAGCGTCCGCACAGTCTTTTGAAGACACGCGCGTGCGTGCGCACACCTGTGCCCACGAGTGCAAACTGAGCCACTTTCTGCCCTCCAGGAAAGGAGAATGGTTAGGAGCAAGGAGCTGAGATGGCAGTGCTGCAGGGACCAGGGCAGGTGGTCCTGAGTGTGGAACCCCTGGGCTAAGGCTCAGGTCAGTTGCTGGGAAGCAAGACAGACGCAAGCTTTAAGCTTTTCTCACCGGGAAAGGGAACCTAAGCCTGACCCCTCCCGACAGGTGGCGGGGGGGGGGGGAGGCTTGGAGGCAGAGGCCACCTGAGAGACAGCTTTTGGGCAGGGCTGTCCTGTACGTCTAACTTGTGGGAAAGCCGGGGCAAAGACCAATGCCTCTGCTGTGGATTGCGACATTGTAGATGCACACACATAGAAATCTGACGGGTTTGTCCTTTAACTGCGGAGGTAGAAGGCTTGGTGGGAGGCTCAGCTGTGGCTCTAACTATGGCCCACGCTGATCTTGCTCAGTCTTTCCCCAGACTTGAAAGGTCAGTTTGCGAACATCACATTTAGTGAGTACTTTCTGATAAGAAACTTAACTTTTATTCCTCCTCCAAGAGGTACAACTCAGAGAAGATGGGCATAATTTTTCTAAGTAAGTTCCCTGAATCTGTAGGAGTTAAAAAAACCAGTAGAAACAACTGCTCATTTATTGTATTTGTAAAACTCTCTAGTTACTGAGGACAGTGAAGACTGCTACCCTCTAATTTTTTTTTGTTTTTATCTAGCTCAAGAAAATGTATTTCTTAAATCTCTTGCTTCCTGTGTCCCTGACCAGAGACAGCATAAACCAGTCTATGCTCAATACTCCAGAAACATGTAGTTTAAGACTGGAAATATGACCTTTGCATAGAAGGAGGCATAGAAAATGCTAAAAGAGCTAGTATTGGTGACAGGGTGGCACCATGGGCCTGGGACACAGGAAAGCAATGATGTAAATCTTAAGACAGACATGTTTCATGTGAGATGCAGCATCTCACCTCCCAACAACTTACTCAAGTGTCTGGGGAGGATGCGACTATGACCCTCCTTCTGACCCTTGGCTTACTAGATAGGATCAGCTGGCTGGTTTGGGGGAAGAGAAGCTAGGGTGATGAAGACGCCTGGTGTTGAGTGACATGTTCCAAGTCTGCAAAGGTGGAAAAGACAGCATTTGAAGCCCTTCACCCGCTAATAGTCTGGAAGTAGTTCAGAAGATTTTACACATGGAGATATTTTAGGTGTGGGACACAGAGAAAAATAAGTCCCACCCTGGAGACAGCACAGGGCATCTCACATGATGTGCGTTGGAGGCTTGGTGCTTTCTGGAGATGGAGTTGAGGAAGAATTAGAATCGATTGTGTGTCTGTGCAGCCTATTCTCTGAGTACTGAGAAAAGAAGGGCTCAGTTCAGGGGGATCCTCTGTTGGGAATGAGTTTGTACCCAACTCTGCATCCTCGGGATGACCCTTGATGTCCTTTGTTTCCATTTTCTTATTTGTGAAATCAGTGACTTGGGTAAGACATTCGCTAGATCCACCGTGATGTTCCAGGTCTATGCACAGTGCATGGTGCCAGACTGAGAAAAAAAAATCTAACAAATGAACCAAACAATCAGTCCAACACTATGCTTCTCCAGTTGCTGAAACCGCGAGGCAAAGCGATAAAGACCCAGCACTCCTTGCTCTTCATGATCTATGCTGCCTTTGTGAATGGGGAAGGGGATCGTCTACAAACTGTTACTGGAGAAGAGAAAGCTACCCGAGTTATGGGGTAGGAGGCAGCGAGAGGCCATCCGCAGTGCTGCTCTTCTGCTCCCGTAGTCCTCCCAGGAGGGAGTGGTGCCCCTGCTATCTATTCACCCACCCCTAGTACCTCCCTCCCAGGCAGGGCCTCTGGGCTGCATCTGGCCAGTTGTGTCTGTCATTAGCTTTGGCTTCGTTCAGGTTTGGCTCAGTGCTCAGTAACCTCCATCATAGAAATACATGTTTTTATGATTATCACCAATACACACCTCTTCAGAGCAATAGGGATGTATAGAAAAGCATCAAGAAACGTGAAAACAACCTCAGCTATAGCCCCACTACCCAGAGCAATTGGCATTTAAGCACATTTTCTTCTAGACTATTCAGTTTCTTCCTCTTAATGTGAAAGTGCATTTTGTAGCTTGCTTTTCTCTTGGGTCAACATCACCGCATGCTTCCACATCCCTCACCACACCCAGCCTCACTTCGTTCCTCCCGACCCCTGTGCTAGCCTTCTTCTCTTGGGGTCTCGGACCGTGTCCGAATTTCAACCTGTGCTCCCCTACCTAAAGTACACCTGGTCTTCCATTCGTTTTTGTGAATAAAATTTTACCAGAACATAGCCGTGCCCATACTTGTTTGTGTATCTATTGCCTAGAGCTGGCTGTGTGCTGCAGTGGAATATCAAGACGGACCTCACGTCCTACTAAAGGAAAAGTATTTACTCTCCGGCTCTTTGATGACCCTTGCTTTATTAGTCAACCGATAATAAATGAAGCATAGCTTTGTGGTGTTTCAATTTCCGTGTAATAGGTACCACTCTTGAACTGGGTGTGGTGGTACATGCACATAATCTCAGTGCTTGGAAACGCTAAGGAAGGACTTTAAGTTCACAGCCAGTCTAGGAAACAGTAAGATCTCTCAAAAAATAAACAACAACAGCAACCAAAATCCCATTGCAATTGCTATTAAATTAACAGTGTGATGATATGGGTATAATACCTTTCATTTGAGGGGATGGGGTCTTACTATGCAATTCAGACTGGCTGTGAACCTTCAGCCCTTCTGCCCTCAGCTTCCTCAAGTGATGGAACTGCAAGCGTGTGCCACCACATCTGACCTGGGAAGAGACGGGTTGCAGCGCACCATAATAGAACGTTTCTTCCCGACACCATAATAAACAAAAACTTAAAAGGACCAAGATAATAGCAAAATGCAGTACAATGAGGAGAAATACAGAAACGTGGAGCATTTATTACAATGTTTTTCAACAAAGCTTAGCTCATTTTAAGCTTTACAACTTGCTGTGTTTAAATCAGTCCTTGAATTCTTGTAATTTTAGCCCCCGACTGTGTGACGGAGGTGGACTGCCAGCGTGGATGGAGAAAAGAATGTATAGGGATAATCCTCGCCCTCGGTGGTGGGCCAGCTTGCTGCACACAGCCTGGGGAACTTCTGCTCAGAATGAGGACAGGAGCCCTTGGGCTCTGCTATGGTCTCAAACGGGAAGAAGGAAGGCCCCGAGTGGCAGGGCCCTATTCCCCAGGAATGGGCTGGAGAGCCACACACTGCGGAGAAAGACAACTGTGACCCTCCACCCACCACACATGGAACTGAGTCATTCTCGAGGAACTTCCAGGAAGCACAGATGGAGCCCTGACCTCAGCTGACCTGGGCAAGGCACACCACAGAATGGGAGTATAAGGTCTGGCCTGCCAGCTGTTCACCCAGAAAGCCGGGCTCTCTGCTCTACAAGTGCCAACGTACAGTCCCACTCTGACCCTCCCTAAAATGGGCCTGGCCAGTGGAAGCCACCTAGGGTCCCTGGGGCCATCTGACTTTGGGGAAGACAGTGCTCAGGGTCCATATGGTGTCTCTGAAGATGACTGACTTTCACTAAGGGACTCACGTGCCCTAAGCCTCCCCTTCTAGCTGCTCAGTGGGCTCAGAAGCAGGCATTTCTGTGGCTGGTGGCTGCAGGCTCGTGCCCAGCTGGGAGACAAATGTGACTGGGGCATCTGCCTCTGGCAGCAGGGAGAAGACAGGTGCTCAGGCCCACCAGGCTGGGTTCCCATCCTGATGTCACTTCTGGTCTGTGTGACTTTGGCCTTGTCCTTAGCCTCCCTAAATCTGTCTCCGCATGGGATCATCATGAGGGTGATGAAGTTGATGACTCCGCCTGTGGCCACATGTTACCGATACCAAGTGTGAGCGTGCTCCAGTGGTGTGATTGCTGAGTGTGAGCTACTTACACAGATACCAAGCATGAGAGGGCAGGTGACAGGCTGCATCGTGGTCTCTGCCAACAACACCAGGTGCTAAGAAATGTGTGTTCTCGGCAAAGAGCTGCCAGTAATTACAGCCAGACCCTCCCAACCCCAAGGCTCCTAAAGAAGCAGGTCTTGTTAGTGTCAATACCTTGTCCCAGTTCACGGAGATTGAAAAGTGAGAGGAGAGGGAATAGGAGTTACTGGGGTAACAATTTCCATCTCTTCTTCCTGTAGTGGCTTTGCTCTTGAGGGCAAGTTCAAGGAGCGATCAGAGTGAGCTTCGTGGGGGAGGCAGAAAGTGGCCTATGGGCTTAAGCTGGGTGTTTGCTGAGGTGTTCACAGTTTTCTAAAAGATTGTATTTTTATCTTGATTATGTGTGTGATGAGTGTCAGTGTGGGTCTATACATGTGGGTACAGGTACCTGTGGAAGGCAGAGATGTTAGGTCCCCTGGAGCTGGAGTTACAGGCAGCTGTGAGCCACCCAGTGTGGGTGATGGGAGCCAAACTTAGGTCCTCTACAAGAAATATCTTAAGCCCTTGACCTACTTGATAGTGGGGTTTTGGGAGTTTGTGTGACCATGGGGTATGTGGCTACTTTACCCATTTGAAGATGGAAGCTGAATCAAGAAAGAAAAGAATTGTGGGATGTGTGTGTGTGTGTGTGTGTGTGTGTGTGTGTGTGTAGTGTGGTGTGGTATGTGTTTGTGTATGAGTGTATGTATATGTCTGTGTGTATGTGGTGTGTTTGTGTATGTGTGGTATGTATGAGTATATGTGTTTGTGTTCATGTGTGGTCTGTATATGTGTGTCTCCGTGTATGTTGTATGGTATGTGTGTATGGTATGCTATGAGTGTGTGTGTCTGTGTGTGTTGTGGTGTGTGTGTTGTGGGGTGTGTGTGTCTGTGTGTGGTATGGTATGTGTTTTATATATGTGTGAATGTATGTATGTATCTGTGTATGTGGTGTGTGTGTATGTGTGGTTTGGTATGTGTGTCTGTATGTGGTTTCTGTGAGTATGTGTGTGTCTGCATGTGTTGTGGTGTATGTGTGGTATTGTATGTGTGTGTGTGTGCATGTGTGTGCCTGTTTCAATCCATTCTCATGCGGTTTTAACAAAACACTGGAGAGTAAGAAAAACTATAACCAACAGAAGTTTATTCAGCTCAGAGCTCTGGAGTCAGGGAAGCCCAAACCCTAGACCACACCTGTAAGTCATAACTCACAGATAATGTAGGATCACAATCTATTCCTCATGAGAAAGCCCTGACGACTCTTCAGGGTCCCACCTTCCTATTGTCTCTGTAGCAGTTATATTTCAGTGTGAGTGTTGAAGGCAGCATTCAAACCATAGCAGGGTCTCTTGCCAAAATCCAGGCAGTTTCTGAGGCTTTGTAAATGGGGACGGTGTGGCCCACAGGAGGGTACAAGGGGGCATCCTCCTTGACATCAGATGAGACACCAGGAAACCACATACACCGTATTCACAGCACTGTCATGTGACCTAAGGCCACCTGCAGCAGATGGGATCAGAATTAACTCAAGCGAGGTCCACAAACAAGGAATGAGGATGCCCACATCTTGTCTGTATCCACACTTCTCTGATGGGTTAGGCACCGGCAAGGGCAGGTGAGAGTCCCTGAACCAGAGCCTTCACTGGCTCTCCCTCCTCACTGCACAGCGCTCCAGTGCGAGTCAGAGCAGACAGGCAGGCTCTTGCCTCTTCAGATCCCAGTCCTGTATGAAGCAGGGCCTAAGACGTTTCACTAGATGTGAGAGAAAAGTTTGAGAAGAACACCAAGATTCTGTTGCCTTACTCTGCCTCCTAAGTCCTGGGGTCACAGGCGGAGCACCATGCATGGTTCATATGGTGTTGGGGATCAAACCCAGGGGTATTCTACAGTCTGAATGACACCCTTAACCCTTAAGGGTTGACAGTCTTTTCCCTGAGTGCCAGATCGCTTGCAGCCTCAGCTCTCTCATCTGGCCCTAAGATTATCACACAGGATCCAGGACCAGCACCAGGAGCATTAGAATGTTTAACAATAGTGTCTAGGACCTTGCTGGAAACATGACAGTTCTGACTCTCCACAAGACCCACTGACTCAGTAGCTCTGTACGGGGCATAGCAATCCATACTGTATACTTGTATTTCAGGGGTTGAGACTCATACTCGTTTGGGACCCAGTGACCAAAATAATTCAGTGCCTGCCTCAGTTTCCATACCTTGTACAGCACTCAGGGTGAGAAGTACTTATGAAGGAGCTACCTATCGATCCTCCAGGAAGCTCCTTGGGAGACTCAGCCCGAGCCAAGACCATAGACTTGTGACTTAGGTCCAGGAGCCAGGGACAATGTTGCTTGCTAAGGTGTGTATTGTGGTTTGAGTGAGAAACGTCCCAGAGGTTCAAATGTCTGAACACTTGATCCCCAGCTGGTGATAGAGTTTGGAAGGCTGTAGAGTCTTTAGGAAGTAGGGCCTTCCTGGAGGAAGTGGGTCACTAGGGTAGCCTTAAAGGCTTTATATAGCCCAGCCCCAGTTCCTGTCTCCTGTCGTTTCCTGGCAGTGGCTACAAAGTGAGCAGCTGTCTCACACCCCTGTTACCATGAGCTCCCCATTGTGATGGACAGTGTCCCTTCTTAAACTGTGAACCCAAACAAACAAGCTTCCTTTAAGCTGCTTCTTGCAAGATTTTGGCAAACAAGAGAAAAGTCAGAGAGTGTGGAGGGGTCCCTACATGTTGTCACACTGGTCACTGAGGGTTCCTACACATTGTCACACTGGTCACTAAGGAGGAACTGGCCCCTGGCACTGTTCCAGAGCCTCAATATTGGAAGGCCCGAGTGAGAAGGAGGAGGGCAGGCTGGGACTCATATCACCAGCAAAAGCAGAACAAAGAATAAAAACATTTCAGGGGAAGGAGTGTTCAGACCCCTCCCCGCTGGAAAGTCGCATTTATCTCTCAAAGTAAATAGCGATCAGTCCCAAGGAACAAGGGGACTTTCAAATAATGGACAGCATGTGTTGATATTGACAGTGGCCCATAAATCTCAATTTCGCTAGGAGAGAATGTTGGGTGGCATTTTAATTCCAAGCCACGGAATGAGGAAGGGGAGAGATTTACCTCTGCTGTGAGTCTTAGTGGAGCACGCTTAGACATACAGACCAATGAGCGTGGAGTTAAGTGCTAATTGATGGCCTCCACCATGCTTCATAACACCCCATTATCCCGATGAGGAGCATGGCAGCTGAAACAGCTGAGCCTGGGGGCACTCAGAGATGGGCTTCTGAGCAGCCATCTAGGAAAGACTAAGGGCCCTGGGGAGCCTCCTGGCTTGGCTAATTGTCCCTTCTCCCCAGGTCCCTGCCCTTGCTAGAATGCCCACTGCCCTTGTGTGTGCTCACTGAGTGCTTTCAAGCGAACTTGCTCTCTGGGGAGCTCTCTGCTTCTCCCCCTCTGCAGTCCTCCAGGGTGGACAAGAGGCCTCTTCACTTAATAGTTTATGATCGCACTGCAGAGAACTGACTCCCATTCCCCGGTCCGCCACTGGAAACAGACATTTGGTTTCTACTTATTTACTGGCGCCAGAAACTCTGCAGAGTGCCTTTACATATATCATCTCATTAACTCTAATTTACTGTGTGACTTTGGACTGGTTGCTTGCCCTCCTTCAGCCTGACTCTCTCCTCTGGAGCCTGAGTACCTGTGGCCCAGGCTAGGTCTCCTCTGGAGGGAGGAGGGGAGGTGGGTTTTGTTTGTTGGCCCTCCCAGTACTGAGCACAAGCTCTGGTTCAGAGTCCGCACTCAATCAAAGTGTAGGTAGTTAAGAAGGAAAGCGAGAAGTCGGCCAGTGAACCCAGATACTTGGCCTGGACTAAGAAAATGGGGTAGAAATCCTGAGAGAATCTATTAGTGTGTGTGTAGATGAGTGTATATTGCGTATGCATAATAACGTGCATATATATGAATGTGTGTGTTGTGTATGTGTAAGAGTATGTGTGTGTGAAATGAATGCTTTTTCCTTGGCTTATTGGAAGCTGGAAGAGGGCTGTTGGGGATTTTGTGTCAGCTGTGTGGAGCCCCTGACTCCCTAAATCCAGCAAAGACAGTGAGTCACCCAGGGTCATATGACCTTCTGGTAACAAGCTTTGAGCCATAGCTTATGGCTGGCACTGGCTAGCACAGGTAGAGACAAACCATCTTAACAGTGCATTAGGAACTTGTTACAAAAGGCTTGGACCTGATGAGGTAAACAGTCCCCGGAGAAGCAGCCCTAAGCAACTACTGTCTAGGCCCTAGTTCCCCTCTGGTGGGTTTCAGAGCTTCCTGCTTGCTTGCAGCCCCTCCCCCAAGCCCAGCCCCAGCTGGATAGGCCCATTCTTTCCTGGAGGACTTGGTAAGAAGCTTATGAAGCCTTGGGAACAGTACAGACCTTGGAGTCAGGTGACTTTGCTCACTGTGACAGGCCATCAGCTGACGCCTGATAGTTAGGCTGCGTCAACCCCTGTTTCCTCATATTTAAAACAAGAATAAAAATGTATCCTATAGAGAGGACATGAAGTGGAAAGGGGAAGGTTTGGGGATACCTGGGGTATAGTGGGAGGGAGCTGTTGGGATGGATGTGATTAAGATACATTGTCTACATGTATGAAATTGTCAAAGAATAAATATAAACATTTTAAACTATCCTTTGTAATTGCTGGGGTTTTGTGTGCTGGGTCCCACTTACAGGGTTCAGCACTCTACGGCCCTTGTCCAGGGAGGAACTCCCCATTCCTCTACCCCCACCCACCAAGCTCCAGAGGCTCCCCCAGCAGCCTCCACACACCCGCTACCATCCCTCACTGCATCTGTAACTACTGGAGCCTTCTAGACTGCCCCTTGTAGTAAGAGGAGCAGCAGCCCTGTCCCACCGCCCAGCTATCTTAAGCCCCGAAATAACCACATGGAAATTGTATTAATTAAATTACTGCCTGGCCCATTAGTTCTAGCCTCTTATTGGCTAACTCTCACATATTTGTTTAACCCATCTCCATTAATGTGTATCGCCACTTGACTGTGGCTTACCGGCATGAGTCTAACCAGCGTCCATCTCAGGCAGGAGAAACATGGCGTCTGCCACACTGCCTTCTTCCCAGAATTCCATTCTGTCTACTCTGCCTACCTGATTTCTGCCCTATCAAAAGGCCAAGGCAGTTTTCTTTATTCACCAATGAAAGCAACATAAATACAGAAGAACCTCCTTTTTTTAAAATTAAATTACTGCCTGGCCCATTATATCTAGCCTCTTCTTGGCCAACTCTCACTCTTGATCTAACCCATTTCTATTAATCTGTGCTCACCACTAGGTCGTGGCTTACAGGGAAAGCTTCTAACCAGTGTCAGTCTCGGGCAGGAGAACCATGGTGTCTGCCATACTGTCTTCTTCCCAGCATTCTGTTCTCTTTTCCCCTCCTATCTAAGTTTTGCTCTATCAAAAGGCCAAGGCAGTTCTTTATTCACCAATGAAAGCAACACAAATACAGAAAAACCTCCTATGCCATTTCCCCTTTTTCTGTTTAAACAGAAAAAGAAAGGCTTTCATTTTAACATAGTAAAATTACATATAACAAAACAGTTATCAAGCAAGAATTACAGTTACAATATTTAGATCTATTTTATCTTTTATCATAACAATGGAAAACTATAACTATCTATTTATTCTTCAACTCCATCAAAGACTCCAGAAGGATATAATATTAGCTAAGTAAACAAGAAGTAAGCAACTTCCAAAACTCTAGAAATGACAGAGACATCTCGCTTCCTGGGCAGTCACCCAAAATTTTTTCGTACTGTTGGGGCATCCATCTTCAGTCTACAGGCCCACAGTATTCAGCAGACACTTCCATGAAGCAGGGAATTTTAAAGACAGTTCAGTCACTTTCTTCTGTGTCCTGCAGAATGTCTCGCAGACTCTTTCGTGAATCAGGAACCCCGAAGGATCATCTCACCTTTAGGCAGGTTCAGCAGTCCTCTCTCTGTGGGTTCTTTGTGTCCAGTTTGTGCAACAGTCCAGGCAAGAGCAGTTTCTTGCCTAAATGGCTAAGGAGACTTTTCGATGCCCATCTTCCTCTTGAAGTAGATTGGTGCTGCCAGGGGCAGACGTGTCTCATTGTCATGAAAAGCCCTAAGTTATTAAAACATTTAAAATGTCATATTCTGTAGTCTTTGAGAGATATGAAGAATGTCTATCTAACTGAAATATACCTCTATATATCTAGAAGATCTAACTAACATGACTACAAGCTTGACTATTATCAATGATTATCCATTATCAACCTATATTTCCTAGTTATACATTACATTTTTAAATGAACTACACAATCACAATACCTTAATCAAGATCAGAAATACATATACATATAACAAAATTGACCTTAAATTTATATCAATAAAGCAAAATTTATACCAATGTAAATTATTCATATCTATATCAGCCACTGGAGAGGTAAGCTGTTGGATCCCTGCTTTGAGGGTTCAGCTCAATAAAGAATATTTAAGCTATCCTTTGTCATTGCTGGGGTTTGATGCCGGTGGCCAGTCTAGCTGTAGGTTCGGTGAGATATCATGTCTCAAGGGAGTGAGCTAGAGTTATAGAGCAGGACGCCGGATATCCTCCTCTGAACTCCAAACATGCACATACCTGAGCACCAACATGGATATACAGCATGTGCACATGCGCGCACACACACACATCCTTTACAGATTCGAGATTCGAGGTTGTTGCAAGAGTGAAGCTGCTGATTCAGGCAAAGTCCTAGCCATACTAAAGCCTTTGCAGGTGGCTTTGAGTCAGGGGGCTGAGTTTTATGTTTCTTTGCATTTCTTCCCTTTCCTTGGCTCCTCCCATGCACACATGTTGCCTGGAGTCTACTAGTGGGTCTAATTTCTAAGTCACAAAGGGAGCCAGTTACTGTCCCCTTGTTACTGAACTTGAGGGCAAACTCTATACCCCAACAAGCCAAATGGGGTCATCCCTCTCTGAGAAGTCAATTGAAGTAGACAAATTCATAGTAAAGAACAGAAAAAGGAGCTTTGTTCAATGTGGACATATTGGGAAGAGGGACTAAGAGATCCAGTGACCATACTCCAAGTCTATAGTTGGGGTCCTAAAGTGAGATTATAGTTTCATACCAGTCAAGATATAGGTATTTAGCCGTCCTGCTAAAGGTGTGGCCCAATACCCATGATCATCATTGTCTGGGCTTCTGTCTCGTCCTGTAAGATGGTCTGATAAGTTGTACATCTCTCTCTGTCTTGGAAACAAGTTCACCCTTCTGGCTGGTGCCTTTCCCTTCTCCCAACATGAGAATTCTGGAGGGTGGGGGCGGCATTCCTATTTCTTGGAGTCTATTGTTTCAATAGTCTAATAGATGGAGAGACACAAATGCCTCTTTAGAATATCTTCATTTTCTACTAGGCTAATTACACCTTGGAATGCTGCTTCCCAAAGTGTCCTTTGGGCACCCACAACATTAGTATTGCTCACACGCTTGTCAGATGTGCGGGCTTGTGGAGCACATCTCAGATCTGATAGGAAGACTCCCTGGCTGCGGCAAGCTCCCTGGGTGAGCCACGTGCACGGGGAGGTTTGAGAAGTGCTGCTTTGAGAGCAACATCTGAAGCTGGGGGAAGCTTCAGACTCCCATAAAGGCAGTGAACACAGTGGCGATGAACAGGCAGACAAACAACACACACCAAAAGAAAAGGCTTTTTTCAGCTCTTGATCATCCGGAAGTGGTTTCCTGGCTCCGTGGAGACCCAAAAGACAGGCAGTTGCTCATATGCTCCTTGTGTGTTCACAGAGGCTTGTGGCCTGGACCGACCCCTCCCTTTCAGTTACTGGATTTAGCTCAAGTGTAAGGTCCAGACTGAAAAGGGGGCCAGGTGACTTGAGAGAACTCTGGTTCTCCGTGGGAGAGTAAGACCATACACCTGAGCTGGGTCCTCTGTGCCTCTAGGATGTTTTCACGTCTAGTATGAAATTTACCAGTGAAATGACATGAAACTCACATGCTTTTAAAAGTGTATATTGCCTCCCATGCTTTGACAAGGCAAATATTCCATAGTTATTTGCCTCTAGTTTACTGTACGCTGGGCCTGCAAGTCTTGGGAGTTAAGACAGGCCCTGTCTTGGAGGTGCTGCTCCCCATCCAGGGAAAGATATACAAGGTAGATAATGAAAGAGCATGGAAGACTATAGGCACCACATTTGTGTGCCACTGTGGGTACCAAGCAATCAAGTGGGCACCAAGCACACCAGAGAGACCCAAGAGGCAACAAGGGAATCCTGACTGAATCCTGATAGGAAAAATACCAAAGAGAAGATTCTTGAAAGGAGAAATTTGAGTGTGGACAAGATACTGGATAATATAAAATCATCAGGTAAAGTGTTTGCCCCCTACCAAGTTTAAGGACCAGAGTTTAGAACCCCAGGACTCATGTTAAAACCAGGAATGACAGCTCACTTGCAATCCCAATAGAGGCTAGGCCAAGGCAAGAAATCCTCAGAGCAAACTGGCTGAGTGGTCTAGTCAAGTGAGCTCTAGATTCAGTGAAAAGAACCTTTCACAACATATAAGGTAGAGAATAATCTAGAAGACACTTGATGTCAATCTTGAGTCTTTACATATATTTTCATACATGTGCACAGTGCACACACATCACGCAAACAGATATACTCATGTGCACACCACACAAGCATACATACTAAAAAAAAATCAAATATCGTGGTGTCTATAATTTTGAGGTGGTGTGTGTGTGTGTGTGTGTGTGTGTGCGCTTATGTCGGTCTCCTGCTCCTCTCAGTTGGTTTACAAGTCACACACACACACACACACACACACACACACACACACACACACATATACACACACACAGAGAGAGAGAGAGAGAGAGAGAGAGAGAGAGCAAATACTGGGAAATGTTAACAATTACTGAACTGTCTGGAGGGAATATGCTAATTCAACGTCCTTTAAACTTCTTTATCTATTTCAACACTTTTGCAACAAAAGGCAGGAAGCACCTTGGGGGCAGCACATGAATCAGGCGAGTTCCCGGGCGCAGGCTACTTGGTAAACACGCTTTGCAAATATTTGTTTCACAACCATCAAGGAATAACTGCAAAGTATTTCATCTTATTTTATCCTCAGAACAGCCTAGGGCGCTCTCACTGGTCACCTCATGATGAATGAACATGAGGCCCAAGGACTTAGAAGTGATTGGCCCATAGCCACCTGTGTAAGCTGACACAGCCAGGATGCAACCCAGGTCTCTAGATCCCACACATGTTCTTTCGGGCTTTCTAGAATCTTTCTCAGGAATCTACAATTTATTTCTCTTTATTATTCTTCTGTGTGTTTGTGTGTGTGAACACATGTGCATGCACATGTGTGAGCATACATATGTGTGAGCATGTGTGTGTGCATGTGTATGCACGTGAGCATGTGTATGGTATGCATGTGTATGCATGTGAGCATGCGTATGTATGAGCATGTGTGTGCATGCATATGCATGTGAGCGTGCGTATGGTGTGCATGTGTATGCATGTGAGCATGTGTATGGTGTGCATGTGTATGCATGTGAGCATGCGTATGTATGAGCATGTGTGTGCATGCATATGCATGTGAGCGTGTGTATGGTGTGCATGTGGAGGCAGTAGGACTACTTTGCTTGTCATTATCAAAAACACTGTCTACCTCCTTTGATACAAGTTCTTTCATGGGCGTGGAGCTCGATAACTGGGTTAGGCTTGCTGGCTTGGGTCTTCCTCTCCAGCTCTGAGATTACAAGTGTGCACCACACCCCTGCCTTTCTTCACATGTGTTCTGGGGATGGAACCCATATCCTCAGGCTCATGAGACAAGCATTTTATTGACAGAGCTATCAAAAGGCCAAGGCAGTTTCTTTATTCAACTAATGAAAGCAACACAGACAGAAGGACCTCCTACACCAATAGATGATTTTAAGGATCAAAATCAGGAAGGGAGCTGCCCAAGCAGGAACAATTCCAAGCATCCTCTCAGGAAGGGAAGGTGGGCACCCACCTACCTGCCATCCTCAGATAACCATCCCCCATGGTTCTATTTCCTATCCCCTCCCCCCACCTGCCATGAGCGTGAGTGTACATGCAGGGCTTCATACATGTGTATGCATGCACAGGCCAAAGGAAATCTCAGGTGTCATTCCACAGGTGCCACCTACCTTTTTTTGCTGTTATTGAGAAAAGGTCTCTTGTTGACCTGGAACCCACCAAGTAGCTTAGGTTGGCTGGTCAGAGAAACCCATAGATTGGCCTGTTTCTACTGATAGTTCAGGCCTGATTTCCTTTTTAATGTAAGTCCTGGGCATCAACCCAAGTCTTCATGTTTGCCTGCGAAGCACTTGACTACCTAAGCCATCTCTCCAGTCCCTACTCTCTTCTTCTAAGGTCATGGGTCACTAGGATTAGTGTCTATGCCAATGACCTCATTTAACCCAATTCAGCACTTTAAAGACCGTACCTGCCTGTCTGCACTTTTCACATGTTGATGTCACTTGAGGCAACACGGGTCCTCTAATCAGGATCCTGGGCTACGAATGAGGATGCTGTAGACATCATAAATATGTCTTTCTTTTCTAGGAGCTATGACAATTCCTGGGGAGAAAAAGGCTTAGATACATTCACGACATTGGACAGAGAGTAGTAGGTCCCTACCAGATGCAAGCGGGGTCCTTTCCTGGCAGGGTGGGAAGTGATAGTCCAGTTAAGCAATGCAGGAGCCAGCTGGCTGCTAATAGGGAGTCGGGGGGGGCAGCCCCTTTCAGCAAAGTGTTCAAGACCTTCTGGAAGCTCCAGTAGTACTGGCAGGACCCCAGGAAGGAGTGCTTATCTGGCTCACACCGAGGGGGGGTGATAAACTCATTCTCTGGCACAGACCCAAAATGAAGCACTATCTACTGAGGGTGTGTGTGGCATGAACCCAAAAATGCACATCCTGCCTTGAGAGCAGTTTCTCCCCTGTGTTCACCCATCCTGGCCTCAGCCAAGGAGAAAGGGCCCAAGGCCATGTTCTACCCTCCTCTGGAATGCCTTGCCTCCTCTCCTCCCACTCCTGCCAAGCCCAAAAGGAGGGTACAGTGATAGCCAGTGCCCAAAAACAGAGCAGGGGTTGGAAGCGCACCCTCCCACACTCTGGGATCCTGTGCCTAGGCTAGGGCTCCTGATCTGCCAGGGACAAGCAACTCAACAGATATAAAACGTGGAATTTAGAGATTTTTTTTCTTTGAATCTCTCTTTACTGTATATCTCTCTTTTTCTGACTACATGAGTCTTTAATTTACCATGGGTAGGATTAAAGCCGTGGCTTTGACTGCTGGATCCAGCCCATTCCTTAGCTTTCTGCAATTCCAGCCTCATGGCGGAGGTACCGGCCAGAGCCATGTTTATTGCCACAACTCTATGGCGTTTCAAGGTCCTTGTAGGAACAGATGGCCCGGATGTCTGAGTTCTACATCCAGAACAGATTCAAGACTGATGCCTGAGATGATCAAGACTCACAGGATAATCCAGTCAGGACTTTATCATAATTCTAAATTTTCTTTAGGTCCCCATAAGATTATCAGTGCCCCCAACCAGCAGGAAGAAGCCTGGAAAACTACGCCCACATTCCCAAAAAATGGACTATGGATATTTTCCTTTGTTTAAAAAAAAAAGAGGGAGAAGTGGTGTGGGACAATACTGTATTCTGTCAATTACATTTTAAATAAACTCTGATTGGCCAGTAGCCAAGCAGGAAGTATAGGCAGGACAACCAGACAGGAAGTAGAGGCAGGGCAATGAGAACAGAAGTATTCTGGGAAGAAGGAAGCTTTTTCCCCAGTCCTGTCCAGACCACAGAAGAAGCAAGATGTGACCTGCCCCACTGAAAAAGGTACTGAGCCATGCGGCTAACATATACTAGAATAATGAGCTAATATAAGTTATAAGAGCTAATACGAAGCCTGAGCTAATGGGCCAATCAGTTTATATCTAATGTAGACTCTCTGTGTGATTTTTCTCTGGGACTAAAGGGCTGGGGAACTGGGCAGACAGAAACCCCAACAAGCAGGCCCTCATGTTACAGCCTCTCAACTCTTTACCTGCCTATGATGGAGGTGGTTATCGTGATAAGCTTAACTGAGGTGTTGGGACACACCATTGACATCATTCCTTGGACTGGGACCCTGGATTGTATAAAAAGGAAAATGTGAGTGAGTTCAGGCCTTTATAGCGCTCTGCTTCTTGACTGTAGACACAATGTGGCCAGCTGCCTGGTCACGCTCCTGTCACCATGCCTCCCCATCAGAATGGGCTGCAACCTCAAGCTGTGATCCCAGATAAGCCCTTTCCCCTTTAAGGGGCACCTGTCACCATGAAAAGTAACAAAGACACTGATAACTCATTAGTCTGTGTTCCTATGTGTGACTGATGGCGGTGGCAGGGATTACTTAATTATGGGACAATTGTGAGAGTTGTATTATTGGCAAGAAAGCTATTATTCTCAGAGCAGGCGTCCCTGTGTTAGTGGCTAACACTAAACCATAGAGGCCATGAGGATCCAGCTCAATTTATAGAACTGAACCTAGGGGACTCTTGGGTGGCGCCTTCTGAAGAAAGTATGGTCACCTTAACACAGCCTACAGTGTCCACCCGTGATTCAGGGTGGCTCCTTCCTCTGGGATTAGTGCTCATATCTTGTTCCAACTTGACTCCGGGGAGCTACAGGCTAGAATGGAATTTGGGGTGAGGGAGGACTGGAACTTTGTGCGTGGGTGGCTCTGCTCCTGGGCCACTGAGGTTGTTTCTGCTTGTCACCCCTAAGTAGCTCAGCTGAGCGTTAGAGGGTCAGAATATGTCCCCGGTTCCTTGGCACTGATATACGCAATAGAATGGATGAGCTGAAGGCTAAGGTGTCTCCTGAGGACCCCAGGAGACACCTCCTGTCCCATCTCCCACATTGAATAGGGAGGCAATTCTAGGCTTGCTGGAAGGCCGAGAGGTTGAGTCAGACGGGTCTGCTGTGGCTAGTGACCTGGCCACTCATTAGCTGTGTTATTCATAGCAGGTGACTTAATGACTCTGAGCTACCATGTCCCCATCTGTAGAAGAAGATCAATAGTACCTGTTTCACAGTGTGGATCCTAATAGCTGAAACGAATGGGCACAGCCTTTAGGACATCGGAAAGTTCTTAAAAATAGTAGCCGCCTGGGCTGGAGAGATGGCTCAGCAGTGGTTGCCCTTCCAGAGGCCCTGAGTTCAATCCCTAGTACCCATGTTGCAGCTAACAACCATCTCTAACTCCAGATCCAGGGTATTGGATACCCTCTTCTGGCTTCTGCGGGCACTGCACACATGTGGTGCACAGATAGGCAAAACACGCATACACATAAACTAAAAATAAATGAATCTAAAGAAGAAGAGCACTGTCATTTTACACATCTCGGCTTTACTTCACTGAAGCAGTAAAAGAGCCCCTTCCTCCAGAGCATCAAATCTAGATTGTCCTCATTTGCACTTGGTCAAAATCTGATGCGTGTCTATTCCAGAGAGTACTGACGAAGACATGGAGTGCCGGCCATTGAGTGCTGATACAGTTCACACAGAATCACGCCTTTGTCCCCCGAGTCTGGGAACTGAAGCCCTTAGGCAGTTGAGTCACGCAGGGTTACGTCAGGACACAAGGTCATATTAGACACAACCCCCTCCCCTTGCTCCCCTTTCTCCATCGTGTAAAGTACTGAACTGGGGGATGTGAGCACCGTGGGTCTCCTCGTACCATGACAGCCACTGAGTTACCCGGAGGCCACCTAGGATGTCAGTACAGAAGGGAACTGGCGCATTTCTCAAGCACATTGCAGGTAAAGGGAGTGCCACAGCCTGGGCAGTGAGCCGAGAGGGGCTGGGAGGCTCTGCAGACATCCTCTGGAGTCCTTGATGTGAGAGGTCATGGAAACAAAGAAACAACAGTTCACCTCACCTGCAGCCAGGCCCCAAGACTCCGGCTGAGCACAGACAACACTCACAGAGAATCCTCCACCTCTGTGTTAGGACAGAGGTGGGGGATGTGGAGGCCACAACTCTCATGAAACCATCCCCTCCTCTGACTATAGGCATGTGTGATGGATGTCCCTGTGTCAGCCTCAGCTCAAGACTCGGGGGTGTAGCTCGGTGGTAGAGGTTGCCCAGCAGGCCTGCTGCCCTGGATTCTGTCCTTGAGACTGCAAACCTCGGCTCAGTCTCCTTTTCAGCTTCCCACCTCACCTATGAGGTCATGCTTGACTTGGTGTAATAATTAGTCAGGGATGATTGCCTGGCCTCAGATTTGCCTTCTCTTTTGATGGAAACCAGCCCAGAATTTCTCTGCTTCCTAGGCCTTCCGTAGACTCATCAACACAAGCCCAGTTCTCTTAAGCAGTCTCAACCCCTCCCCTTTTCTCGCTGCAGTAAGCCAAAGAAACCTCCCTTGGTTGCTTTACTCACCATCCAATAAAAGCAACAAATATACAGAAGGGCATCCCACATCACTTGGTATCAATTGCATTCCAAAGGCCTTAGCTGTTGTGATAGTTAAGACTGTCAATTTGACAGGACGTAAAATCACCTAGACACTCATGACTGTAAGGGAGTTTTAGACTAGGTTAATTGAGGTGGAAATACCTACCCTAAATGTGGGCAGCACCACCCCGCAGCCTTGGGTCCCAGACTGAATAAAAGGAAAGAAATCAAGCTGGGCACCAGCATTTGTCTCTCTCTCTCCTGCTGACTGTGTATCCATTGTCACTAGCTGCCCTGTGCTCCTGCTACCATGTTGTCCCTGACACATGGGCTGTAAAAGTATGAGCCAAAACAACCCCCCCTTTTCTTAAGTTCATTTTGTCGTGTGTTTTGTCACAGCAGTGACAGAAGTAACTAATACAGTGGGTGAGCTTCAACATCTGCAAACTGGGGTGTTTGCCTGTCTAGTACTGTTTACAGGGTTATAGGAAGAACTCATTTGGCTAATGTAGGTGGGAGTGCACGTCTCGATGTAACATTGCTATTGGTCAGTAAGCTAGTATCATGTGAAATTTGCCCATGGTTCTCTTTTTCCAGTAAGGGATTTTTAAGATGGAAGATTCCAACATGATCCTGGTTCAGTTTCATGGGAACTCCTCCCGTGACAGTGCTTGGAATAGCAATGAACAAGAATACTTCAGATCTGCCCAAAGCTGGAGCTTGCCTTGAAGGAAGAGCCGAATGTTTGTGTGAGGGCCCAGTGAGATGGCAAAACTGGTGAGCACGGGACCCCGCCCTTGCCCTTTCCTGCTGATATCATTGCTCTCCAGAAGTGAGTGGCCAGGGTCTCCACCAGGCTGGGAGATAAAGCTCCTGAGGAGTCAGCTAGCAAGCTGCCTGCAAGTACCTTCTTCTCAAATGTCAACCTGCACGTGGGCAGCACAGCCTCCAGGGTGGGGGTCAAGCTTTTGAGGCTGGGCTTGGAGGTTCTTGCTTCTGCTCACTTCTGTTACTGTGTCTCACTCTGGGCCACACCTAAGTCTCACGAATTCTCGATTCCATTTGCCTTTTCCCCCAACTTTTGATGTCAAGACCGGTCCATACATTTTCCTTGCAACATTTTCTACTTCTCTTACTTTGAGACTTGAATCAGGGGCTGGAGAGATGCCTCCATAGTTAAGAGCACTGGCTGCTCTGGGGAAGGACCTGGGTTCGGTTCCCAGTACCCACGTGACAGCTCATGTCTGTCTATATTTATAGTTCCAGGGGATTCAATGCCATCTTCTGGCATTCTTGGGTACTGCATGAAACATACTGTGCAGACATAGATGTAGGCAAATACTCCAAACACATTAAAAACAAAACCCCCGCAAATCAAGTACTTCTCCCCTGAAATGCCCTTTGGGCTGACCATTCTCACCTCAGAACTCTCAGCACCACATAAATTTGTACATTTACTACACCGAATTGAAGTGGTCACATACATACTCTCTGATGTGCTGGATTCTGTGAGACTGAGGCTTTGTGGTAAGGAAATGGTGATTCTTGTACTGATCTTGGGGCTTGGAACACAGTGGGTGGTTAATAAACTCTGCCATTTGATGCTGTTGATCTTATGTTTCAATATAAATTAGTAGATTTGTTTTCTTTCATTATGTTGGTTCCTCTTAGAACTAGGGAGTTGGAACCTCTGACATCAGCAAGTTGTGCATAATTATGGGCAGGGCAGGCCTTCTCATCTGAGCGCCCACAGGCCCTGCCCAGCTGTGCTAATGCCCAGCTCATGTGAAAAGAATGTCCTCAAGCATAATTTCAGGGAGGAAAGGAGTGGCTCAGAGCTTTGTAATGACTGTTTCTCTACCCATCACCAGTGAGTCTCAGCCTGGAAGCTTCTAAAGAAATACTTTCTTTTCAGCTTGCAGATGTTTTATTTTAGAAGAACACATTTTCATGAATACCTTGGAATGAATATATATATAGGGCCCACCAACATTCTTTCATGGAGGCAGGGGAGGAGCTCCCAAGGCTCTCCATTCTATGAGGGTTTATATGTAGTTGGTGATTTCTGAGTGAAGGAGAGACATTTTCTTTAGTGTTATGGTCTATGGAAAATGACCACTGTCCTGTAAATGCCTTCTCACCCATGCTGCTATAAGCAACCCAGTGAAACTCATTGTAGTGAAAACACACACACACACACACACACACACACACACACACACACACACACATTGAATGAGGACTAGTTTGGAAGATGAGGGGTGAAAGAAAGACAAGAAAAGGAAAATGTAATGGTGGTGAAATATGATCAAAATATGTCCATGCATACAATGTCCCAAAGAAGCCCATTATAGATAAAAATAAATTATGTCACAGCTACTAGCAAGGGATGTCAGTGGACAGAATTAATACATACTGATTCCCAGCTTTTTAGTCTGGAGTTAGAGATGAAGCCAGGTTCACCTTGGGGCTTCAACTTGGAAGACGGGGGACAGAAGCAGGTGGTGGTTCCTCTATTGACTGTTTGGGGTTTTCCAGTGGGTCTCCGTGGCCTCCACTTGCAATAGCTAGTTTTTAACTGTCAACTTGACACAATTTAGAATCACCAGGAAAGGTAATCTTCATTGGGAAATTGTCTAGATCAGGTTGGCCTGTGGGCGTGTCTGTGGGGATTGCTTGATTGTTAATTGATGTGGGAAGACCTAGTCCACTGTGAGCAGCACCATTGCTTAGGCAGGGGCCCTGGACTGTATAAGAATAGAGAAAGCAGCTCTTGGCGTTTCTTTGCGCTCTTGATGATGGGTTTCATGTGATTAGCTGCCTTGAGACCTCCCACTCTGGCTTTGCTGTTCTGGTGGACTGTAACTTTGAATTGCAGGCTGAAGAAACACCCCTCTTCTCTACATTGCTTTTTGTCAGGATGTTTGATCACAGCAACAGAAATGGAACCAGGACAGCATCCTAGCGGCATATCCCTCGGAGAGTCTTCAAAATGCCAAGTGGCAGCTGCACCCCAGGCCCGCTGAGCTCAGAGCTCTGTGGATGACCAGGACTCTTGATTTATTACTTTATTTTAAAAGAAACTTCTTTTTTTAAAAAAATTATTTATTTTGTGTGTGTGCATGTGTGCGCGTGCACACCCACCACGTGAATTGGAGTGCCCAAGGAGGCCAGAGGAGGGTGTTAGTCTCCTAGAGCTGGAGCTACAGGCTGGGGTTACAGTCATACAGTGTAGGCGCTGGGAACTGAACTCGGGTCTTTGAGGGAGCAGCCAATGCTTCGAGACTCTGCCCTGCTCCATCTCTCCAATCCCCAGGAATCTTACTTAACAAATCCTCCAGGTGTTTCCAGAGTTCCACTGCTCTGGTGGAACCTTTCATTCCACCATAGTGAAGCTGATACACTTTTAAATCATTTAGATCATTAAAGGAACTATGCTATATTTTACATAAAATTTGGAAGAGATAAAAATTCAGATATAAACTCAATGGAAGTAGAGCCATTTCTGTGTATTTTTCTTCCAATATATTCTTCCCTTTCAACTTCAAATAAATAGAGATTCACATAATTGTCATTACAGGACAAATCCAGTTAAGCACATTGCCCTTTTCTTACCTAATGTTGAACGTTAATATGACTTGCGCTGTCACAGATATGTTTTCCTAAACCTTTCCCACACCCTAACGGGGCAGCAGAGTGTGGATCCCAAAAGCGAGTTGATACATGTGGATGTGAAGACAAGAGTGTAAAGGTGAAAATGTGTGCAAGGAGACCACCCCTTCCTTGCTTTGAGTCTCTTCGCCATCCCCCCGCCCCAGCCCCAACCCCGCTGGGAAAAATAAAAACCGTGAGTGTTTCTGGAAGTAGAATTAAAAACAGAGTAGTAGATTAAGCGAGTAATAGCTTTGCCTTTTCAAAAGCCAAGGAGACATCACTGCGCTCCCTAGTGGCAATGACTGAGAACTGCACTTTCTCTGGAGCAACCCAGCAGGCTCCCTAGGATGATGCTTCATTCTGCATATCAATATTTTGGTCTTGGTCCCCAGACCTGTGCCTGTGAGCCCCAACACTGCCCAAGTTACTGTGGCTCCTTTGCCCCATGCAGGTTTGGATCTCCCACTGCGGCTGAAGTCCAGCTATGGTGCCTGTGGCCTCCTGACAGGGATCTGGGTGTCCTGCCCACCCCTAGCTAACCCTATTCCCTGACAGGCTGGACCCCAGTTCTTTACTGAGAAGGCTTCACTCTAAAACGAACACTCTCCTTGGAACCAGTGGCCAGCCATTTTTATGGCAGTGAGAACGGCTGGCCCCTTTGCCCTGTGTAGACTCTATCAATATGGTGTCAGAAATATAATCTTGGAGAATGTATTTGGGACTGCTCTGCTCTTTCTGTAAATCAGGCCTAAATCAGGGCAGCCTGTCTTCCTGCTGAGTTGCCTGTGAGTACCCGGCATGGCAGCTGGTGTGTTAAATAGGGCAGAGGGAGGGGAAGACCATAGTGGGAATCTAGATACCCAATTTTGGCTTTTGGCTGAGCACTCTCTGGGTGATTTGTGTTTTTAGGTCAGTTTGCAGGCCCAAGGCCTTCATCGGTGCTGCAGTTGTTCCCTGTACAGTGCTAGGTCCCGGTGGGAGACAGGTAGGGTGAAAGTCACCTGTCTGTCCTTTGGTCCGTGGCTTGTCTTATCTAGGTGACACCCATCAGGAGGTCCCACTGAGCTGCAGGGCCAGGGTGTTTGGTGGTGGGTGGGAGAGTCTCTTGAAGAGGAAGGGGGATTTCTGCAGAATTCTGGGAGCTAGTCCCCAGCTGCTGTGCAACTCTGGGTGTGTTCTTCTGGGGGTACGCATTGCATCTCTGCCTCCCTCCGCTAACAGTGGTTACAAGGGGGGAATTAGTGGTTCCTCTTGGGCAGTAATCTGAGGCTGCCTGGGCCTGCAAAGATTAGCGGAGGTCTGAACTGTCAGTGCAAGATCCCTCTTTTCTAGTGGCCCCGTTGTCAGAACAAACCCAAGGTTGATCTATCTCCTTCCCAGTTGGAGATCAAACCCAATCATATGCTAGATGACCACTGAGATCCCTCCCAGTCTAAACTAATTGTAGGTAATCAGGCCAGCCTGCCTACCTGCCTCCTTCCCTCTTCCCCTCCCTTCCTTCATTTATTCTTAGGCATTAAAATCTCACTCCTGCCCCAAAGAGCATACCATGGCTTTGAAACTCGGTATGCTTTCAAACAAACTTCCAGCCTCTAGTAAGATACACAAATAGGCTTTTCATAGAATGATTGAGTATGTTAGATATTCCATTCTATTTTCTGCACTGCTATTTCATGTCAAATTTCCTCACACTTATTTTTAAAAGAAGCAAGATAAATTGCTTTTGAACTTTCTTTTTTGAGGTTATAGGTCCCTTTTACAATTTACCAAGAGGTAACCTTTACCAATAGGCAAAGAACCTCTATCCCCTGCTCAAATCACAACCTACACACAGCCTTGTTATCTCAGGCAGGGTTGGGATTCTGAAACTCACCACCTGGGCTGAATAAAGATCACCAGTGTTGAGCTATGAGCATCTCAGGGTCTATAATAAGCCATTTATTCCATAATCCCATCACTACTAACCCCCAAACTTCCTGCAACTTTTGGTAGTAGGCATTTAAATTTAATGGTGGACTTAGCATTTCCTAGGATCCCACCATTGGTGGTTGAGTCCAGTCTGTCTCAATTTACCTAGCTCTGGGCATGTGCTCATGGGCATCTCTCTCTCCTCTGTCTTCTGTCTTCTCCCCTACCCCCTCCCCACCTCTATTTCTTCCTCTTCCTCCTCCTCTTCTTCCATTGTCTCCTCTCCTCTTCCATCACCATCTCCTTGGTTCCCCCCCTTTGTCCTCCATCTCCATCTCTCCCCCCCCAAGATAATTTACTCTCGGAAGATATTCAAGCTTAAAAGACACAGGCACATATGAGCTCCCAGCCTAGGCCACTGCGCGGGGAATGCCTTGCTTCCTTCTTCCCCCAATGCCAGCCTGCAAGACCTCACTCAAACGCAACCCCTTCGAGCTGCCTTTTTGCATGGGCACTTGGGAATGAACTCTTTCACACTCACTTCTCTCCAGTGGGACTCATTGTATGCCATGTTGTGGTGGAGAAAAAATATACACCCATGTCTGATCTCTTCATTATTCTCAGTGGGCTGCCTCATACATTGGATTTGACACATAGATATGTCCCTTCTGTCTATAATATAAAAATATTTGCAGTATTATTTTTGCAAAAGTAGTAATTATTTTCTCAACTCATTCTTTAGTTTTAAAGAAATGGGTAGTTTTTTTTTAAAAAAAGAAGATTAAATTCTAACTTTAAGATATTTAGGACTGGAGAGATGGCTCAGAGGTTAAGAGAACTGACTGCTGTTCCAGAGGTCCTGAGTTCAATTCCCAACAACCACATGGTGGCTCACACCCATCTATAATGAGATCTGGTGCCCAGAACACTATACACATAATAAATAAATTTAAAAAAAGGATATTTAAATACAGTAAGTATTCTGTTGTGAGCTCAATTTTTTACTTACCAAACAAATTCTTAAACTTTATGGTTAACAATCTGTTTAATTTGTAAATTTTAAACACAGACAAAAAAATCTTAGTGGATGGGTGTCACGTAAGGAAACAGAATTGAAGTAATCAAATCCTGTAGCTTCATCTTTACAATCTCTACCCTGTCATTTTTATTTTTAGCTTCCTGTTGGAATGTGGGGATGGGTATTAAGAACGTGGAAGGTTGGAGATGCAAAATGTGCCTGCAAGAGACAGAAGGATTCTGAGCTTCTGCACACTCACACGGAGCACAATCATTTGCTTCTGAGCTCCAAAGTTACATAAGTAGAATGTGCATGAGTGCGGGTGTGCAGAGCATGTGCGGAGGTTGGGGACAACCTCAGATGTTTGTCCTCAGCTTTCTCTCTTACGTGAGACAGGATCTCATTGTTTTTTGCCAGTGTGTATACCATGTTAATTAACTTCTGGAGAGTCTTCTGTCGCTACCTCCCATCCCTCTGCAGGAGTGTTGAGATTGCAGATGTATGCTACCGTGTCTGGCTTTATATGGAGATCTGAACTTACTCCTCATGGCTTGTGTGACAAGCACTTTACCCTCTGAGCCTGAAGTTTGATATTGACATCAACTTGTTGTCCTCAGCACTGTGGGTCCCATGCTACATTGTTGTGGGACCCTCCCCTGTGCACAACAGGATGGTTGTGGCATGCCTGGCCTCTGCCTGCTAGAAGCTGCAGAAGTGCTCTCTCCATGGTGTACAATGAAAAATGCTTCTGGATACTGTTGGATGTTCCCAGGAGGGCAAAGTCCCCCTCATGGAGAGCCATTTGCTGGAGAGCTCCATCATGGGATGCTGGTGGACCTGCAGTTTTCCCAGAAGGATATTGTGCCACATTGACAGATGAGCTTGCCTTCTGCAGAGAAAATCCTGCTTTCCTGGGACCAGAGGCCTCCTGACTCTTGCCCTCTGTCCTGAGGTCACCCACTGCTAATCAGTGCTACTTCCCTCAGCTTTTGGATAAACCAGTACCCAAACAAACGGCAGGATGAGGAGACCATTGAGAAAAACCAGATAGTGCCAAGTCGGGGTGAGGTAGAGGCCAAACCTACTCGGCATGGATTACTTCCAAGTCCCAAGTTTCAATGGCAATAGCAGCCTACACCTGACAGTAAGATGGGTGAATGAAGTCTGAGTAGTTACACAATGACACCAGCAAAGAGAATGAATGAACTTATCACCACGTGGAAGTGTATAGATGGGCCTTAACTCTAAGGAAAGAATGCTGGCTCAAGGTATTTCTCATGAAGGAGAAAGTTCCCAATAGGCAATGTGACATGTTAAGGCTTAAGAGCTTCTCAAGGGAGGCTTTGGGGGTGTGAGCTCCGTTTGCAGACATTCTTTGAGGACGTATGATATAGGCTCTTTCTTCCCTCCCTCTGCCATCCCTCCTTTTGTGAAATAGGGTCTCAATCTGTAGCTCAAGTCGGCCTCAAACTCACAACAGTGCCCCTGCTTCAGCTTTCCCAGTGCTGCAGCTACAGGTATGATGCCCTGCTATATATTTTTTCTATATATATTTTGTTACATAAATAGATAATATACATTTTAGTAAAAACCAAATACAATGTTCTTGGCCAAGAGGCAGAGAAAACCTGACCCATTGTGAACTCAGGGGGTAAAGATCGACATATTGATCAGGAGGGGCCTTCCTGGCCATGTGTGATTTTTGTACTTCAAATTCTTTGCCCTCCTCAGCCATCCCTCTCCATGTACAGACTTAGCTTTAGGGTGTGGATTAAAGAGAACCTCTTCCATAGAATTCTGTCACTTCCATCCACTGTAGGTTAGACCTGAGCTAAATCTGCTCTGCTTGTTTCTGACTATATCCTGGCCTCCATTACGTCTGCGACACACTGTAGTTATAAAACGATCTGAGTAATTGTCACGCGTCTTTCTGAGCAGATTATGTTCGTCCCTGGCTCTCCATCAACTTGCACATTTCCCAATACTCAGTAAATCTCAAGAAGTGTTGTTAGCTGAATAGGTGGATGGTTAACACTCCTTTCTTTCAACTAACTTCTGTCTCCAAACTCATTTTATGTAGGTTTCCTTCTTATATAGAAAATTCTGCCTGAAGAGTGGAAAAGACATTGTTCCTGTTTTGGTCCCTAGTCTTACCCTGCCCCTCTCTCCAAAGAGGAACCAAGAGATTGGTAAAATTATCAGTGCATTCTAGAATTCTCCACTGTTTCCACAAGAACTTAGCTGGCCTCACACCTTCGGGCTGATTCTCTGGTAGGCAGCATCGTGCACTCTCTGGGCCCATATTTTTTTTCCCTTCTGACAGGTGTGGTAAACAGCAAAAAAGTGACCTTCAGTGCTGTTGCCACAAGCTGATCTAACTCATTCAGACTTTAACATTTTCATTCAAGTATAGAAGTCAATAAAAATACAAAGCAAAAAATCATCAGGATTTTTACTTGAATGGATCTAAATTATGGTGTGAGGCAGGGCACTAAGAAAAAGATGATCTAAGCAAAATGCTAGCATTATATGTGGCACATGAAATTAATAATCATGTATGCTATGAAATAATAAGTTCAAAAGAACAGCCATTTTTCATAAGGGGAAAACTTTCTGGAATTTTCAGGTACACACCCTATCAGAAAGTTATTGATTCTCAAACTTTTTTGAACTCCCTTCAAGCACAGGATTTGTTTTTAAAAAAAGATTCGTGTGTGTGTACTCGTGTGCATGTGTGGGTAGTTTTGTCAACTTGACACAGGCTAGAGTTATTTTGGAAGAGGAAACTAAAGATGAGAAAATGCCACCACCAGATCGGCCTGTGGGCAAGTCTTCTTTGGCGCATTTTCCTGATTGATGATTGTGTGTGAGAGCCCAGTTCACTGTGGGTAGTGCCACTCCTGGGCTTTTGGTCCTTGATGCTAACGCAGGCTCAGTAACCTAGGAGGAGCATAGCCATTAATCCCTGTTCCTCCCAAGTCTTGGCTTCAGTTCCTGCTTCCAGGATCCTGCGCTGTGGCTTCCCTTTATGACTGGGACATGTAAGCTGGAATAAACGCTCTCCTCCACAAGTTTTGTTTGGTTGTGGTGCTTATCACAGCAACAGAAACCTAACTAAGATGGTATACCACATAAGTGTCAGCGTCTGTGGAGGCCGGAAGAGTGTCAGATCCCCTGGAGTTGCAGGGAATTGTGAATGAGCTACGTGGCGTGGATGCTGGGAGCTGAATATAGGTCCTCTACAAGAGCAGCCAGTGCTCTTAACCACTAGACATCTCTCCAGTCCCCAGCATAGCCTTTGAGGAAAGAAAAGTCTAAGACTCTGGTGGATGTAGAGGTTCAAGTCTGTTACCTCAGTGCTCAGGAGGACCTCAAGATTGAGACCAACTTGGGCTACTGTGGTGTTTTGAAAGAAAACAGCCCCCAAAGGGAGTGGCCTTGTCGGAGGAAGTGTGGTCTTAGTGGAGGAAGTGTGTCACTGAGGGGGCATGCTTTAAGATCTTTTTCTCAGGCTTCATTCAGTGTGGCAGTTAGTGTGACTTCCTGTTGCCTGCAAGATGTAGCACTCTCAGCTTCAGCACCATGTCTGCCTGCACCCTGCCATGCTCCCCTTCATGATCATAATCGACTTCTGAAACTGTGAGCGAGCCACCCTCAATGAAATGTTTTCTTTATAAGAGTTGCTGTGGCCATGGTGTCTTTTCACGACAATAGTAAACCCTAACTAAGACAGCTACATAGACCCTGTCTCCAAACCATCCATTCATCCATCCTTCCTGTCTAATTTGGTCAAACTGTTCAGTTATTTCAATTCCATCATTTCCTGATCTAACACACCATTCAGTCTCCCGCTGCGAAATGGAACATATAAGTGTATCCTTGGCCATCAGTTTAGTTTATGAAGCTACAGACTGAACAGGTAGACCGCTGGTGGCTCTTTAGCCCAGGGAAAAAGCTTTGCTAGAACACTAAAGACTAGGAAACATGCAATGATATCTCTACTTTAGACGGGACTAGAAACAGGACTCAGAATCGCCGCCCCCGCCCCTTCGGAGACAGCAAGGCGACCTACAACCCCAATAAGACAGAGCATTTGACTGCACACCACACTCCCAGATGGCAAATTTGAATCCAAATGAACCCTTGGGAAGATCCCAAGTCTTTCAGGTTTTTTACAACATCTGCTCTTCAAGAAGCTTTCTAGAAATCCAGTCCCTCTTATAAAGAGCTAGCTGCACAGCGCTGGGTGCCTTGGGTGCCAATACCAGAACCACTTCGTGTGCTCTGAAGCAAATTCCATCCCCCACCGTCAATCTCTGCAGCACATTCAAGAAGGAAAAATCTAGAGAAAAGATAAATTCCTACCTGTCCCCAAGCCTTGTCCGCAGGCACTTGACTGGATAAAGATGCATAAAACCAGGAAGATGGGAGCATGGAGGGGACTTCCCATGTCTCTTGTCTCGCCCTGGGGTCCGAGGTCTTCTTGCTAATGTCTAGAACTAAAGAGACCAGACTGTTTCTTGGTACTCAGTTAGGGAAGGCCTCCATTAATTATTAACCTTAAAACATATTACCTAGTGTTTGGACTCTTTCTTTGCCTTCCCCAGTCCAAATCTAATAATATCTAGTACCAAAAAGATTGACCTACCAAAACACTTTTTATTTTGATAAATTTTGTAAATAAAACACCTCACCAGGTCTTTTTTCCTTTTGAGCTGATCTCATAGTTCAGAATCAATCGAGAGTTTGGAAATTTTATCAAAGGTGGGGTAGGTAACCTCTGCATCGTTGGCGTGTTTCACTCTAAAGCCCCTTGAAGGAGAGGTGGGGTCACGAACATCATTTTTCAAGTAACAGACTGATCCCAAAGAGAGAGAAGAGCCCGCATCTCCAGGGACTCTACTTCCTGTTGCGGTCAGTCAAGTTTCAGGGGCCTGCAATGTAGCGTGGCAGCAATTCTGCAGCTGAAAGAGGGGCTGAAAACTGGTGCGCTCAGGTTAAGAAGGAACTGAGTGAGAAGCAAAGATCAGAGTCTTGCTGGGAGCCCTGTTGAGAGATACCCTGGGATAAACTCACTCACTGGGTTAATTAGTGTTCAGTTAAGCGCTGAAGACTATGAAGCAAGGTCATTCAGCAAAAGCAAGTGGGGAAGATGCCACAATGTGAAACTCTTACAAGATTTCTTGGCTCTCTGGTGCTGTTTATATTTTATTTATTTCGTATGTGCACACTGAACAAATAAAGGCTGTATATTGAACACCACTGTATCCTGGGCACTGTTCTTGGCTTTTGAGAGAGTTAAGTGAGTAAAACAGATAAGCCCTCCAGCCCTTGTGGGATTTATGTACCATGGGGTGAGAAGAATTATATGCTAGAAAGCAGACATAATAAAGCAGAGATACACGTATGAGAACTGTGAGGCTGGGAATGTAGCTCAGTTAGCAGAGTGCTTGGCTGAATCCCTACTGCTGTGGGTATGGTGGCACATGCCTATAACCTCAGCACTTGGAAGGTGGAGGCAGGGTATCAAGAATTCAAGGTCATTTCTGGCTACACAGTGAGTTCAAATTCAGCCTGTGTTAGATGGCATCTTGTCTCAAAAACTAAAGTAAAAAGAAATAAAGAAATGGCAGGGATAATGGAGAAGGCAGTGATTTTAAATAGAGTGGTCAGAGTGAGTCTTGTTCAGAAATTGAACTGGAGACAAAAGATTGAGGGACGCGAAGGGGTTGTTCTGTGGGGGAAAAGGAGTTTGGTACAGTTAGGGCAACGGTCCTGCGGTTGGAACATGGTTAGTGTGTTCTAAGAATACAAAGACGGCTAGTGAGCACAGAGACTCGTCATAGGCTCGTGGCTTTTACATAAAGACTCAGAGAGACATAAGCAGACAAAGAGTAAGTAACATCATCGGTGGTGTTTGCAGGTGAGCAAGGGTGAAGAGGCAAGCTCATTGAGGAAGGCGTTGCGATAGAACCCACTGGCAAGGCATTGCAATTGAGCCCATTGAAGGAGGCATTGCCATTGAACCCACTGAGGAAGGCATTGCCATTGAGACCAAGCTTTGATGGTGACTGTTTCAATGCAGCAATGGGGCTGGATTGCTTTTGCAAGTGAACTAGTAGATTCCTTGGATTTCTGGGATGGGGGAGGGGGGAAAGAGTGAAGAATGACCCAAGGCTTTTGGTTTAAGCAAATAGATTAATGGTGTTGCCACCAACTGGGACGGGGGAGCTATGAGGGGAATGGGTCTGGGGTGGGGGGGTGATGAACAATTCAGATTTGGTTTTGTGGAGTCTGATTGGCCCTTAGACAACCCCAGTGGTTTGCAGAGATGACCAGCAGGCAGTTAGATAAAGTGTCAATTGTTGTCTGCCAATGACTGACTTAAAGCTCTCTGAAGGGGCTGGGGAGACAGTGGCAAAACTGTTTGCTGTGCAGACATGAGGGCCTGAATTTGGTCCCCTGACCCCACACTAATTAAAAGAAAAAAAAATCCAGACATGAACTTGTTCTTGTAACCTCCCTCCCCTGTGCTGGGAAGGCAGAGCCAAGTGGACCCCTGGGGCTTGTTGGGTAGCAAGCCTCACATAATTAGAAACTGTAGGTCCCCATGAGAGACTCTGTCTCAAAAAGCAAGGTGGAGAGTGATTGAGGAAGACACCTGACACCAACATTTGCTTCCCACATGCATGCATGCTATGTGTAGCTATGAACAGTCTTTATTCCAACTCAAACCTGTGTGCTCTGTGGCTGTGCTTCCTTCCTGAAACACTGGACCCATCACCAGTAAGATGCGTGATTCCTGACTCCTGACAATGGCTGGGGTTCTGGATTTTGGGTGTCTCCTTCCTGTTTCGCAGAGTTAAGCAAGATCTGAAAATTTCACTTTTTTTGTACTAAGAGTTCAGCCCCTAAAACTGTCTGACAAGCCGCCTTGGTCCCTTTCCCACTAACTTGCTCTCCTCTCTTCTTTTCTGGATATTGCAGCAACAACTCCCAACCCCCACCTCACTCTGCAGGTGAATTTACCAAATTCAGTGAGTTTTCCCACCTCTGTCTCTATTCTCCATCAGTACATTTTGTCTATGAAAAAAAAGAAAGAAAGAAAGAAGAAAAGAAAAAAGAAAGAGAAGATAAAAGAAACACCACCTTCCCAGGGGAAGAAACCTCCAAAGCTGTAGCTCCTTTAGCTCCGTCACTTGTTCCAACCCAGGTTTCTCCTCTCTCCATGTCATGCTCATGCTCTGTGAAGCTTTCACAGTGACAAGGAGGAGTAGTGTCCTCTCCCAGCAGGCAAGAAGATCATAGTCTAATGAGCACCAGGCTTCTAGAGCCTTCCTGGCTCTGCTACCTGCTATCTGTGCAGAACGCTAAATAACATCGGTGGCATCTATTATCTTATCTCTAAAGTGGGGATAGCACGGCCTGAGAATATTTTAAGATTCCCACGTACTTTCCCCCTAACTTGTCCCTTCTCCATTTCTCCTGCTTAAGAGCGATAAAGTAATGTAAGACTACATGGTGTGTGTCTTCCAGGGCAAGGGTGCTCTAACCAACCAAGACCAGCAAAGGGCTAAACTAATTTTATGTATGGAATTCAAACAATAAAAAAATTAGTTGCTTACTGGCTATTGCTAAAAATGATATGCATATAATGTATATATAATACATACAATGCATTTCTAATCAACCCCACCCTTTTCCTCCTCTCCAATTTCTTCCATACCCCTACAACCACCATGAATTCCCAACTTCTTGTGCTCTTTCTAAAAAACCCCCATGGAGTCTATTTAGTGCTGCTGATTGACAAACAGATGTTAGACATTCTGCCTGAGTACAGGAATCCTTTTGGGGCTGCATCCCTAAAGAAAACTGACTTGCTCTCCCTCCTCCACAGCCATAAATTGCAAAAAGTTCTATAAACATTACTGACTACGGCCATTGCTCTTGGTCGTCTTCCAGAACTTGACAGAAAGATCCTATTATTGAAGACACAACACACTTGAGTCATAAGACATGGAGGAATCAAGTTGGGCTAAAATGTTTTAAAGAGACATGAAGGGAGAAGAATCTTCCACCTCCCCATCACTGGAAAGTCAGTCGCCCAGACTTAGAGGTATTGGGGAGGGGAGACTTGTCCCTGGAGTTGAGAGCAGAGGGGATGATGAACCCTTGCTTTGTAGAAACCTTGGGAGGATGACCCCAGATGGAAAACATTCTGCATGTGCTAGCAGATACCAGAAGGGCAGGCACTCCTGGCCTGACCTTGGAACCAGGTTGAGCCTTCCAAGTCAATAGAAGAAGATGATAACAGAACAGATAGACAGATAGACGGGCACCCAGTGTCTATCTATCTGAGCAAATTATAGAGCACCAGGTGCTTTCTCCTAAACTGATACCCGAGTGCTGAGTCTGTTCCATAACTGGTATAACTGGGGGTGGGATAGAGAGAAAGAGTCTGGGGTAACCTAAAAACAAGCATTTGGAGTCATGGATTCAGATGAGCAATAGAGAACTGTTGTGGGATGTCCTCCTTGCCTGCTTTCTACCATGTATTTACTGAATTTTAAACAGGGTCTCCCATTTAACCTGGAGCTCACCGACTCAGCAAGACTGGATGGCCACTGAGCTCCAGAAAATTGCTTCCCTACCTCCCTAGTGCTGAAAATACAGGGCATATGCACTTTTTTTTTTTACATGGGTGCTGGAGATCTGAACTCAAGTCCTCATGTTTGAACAGCTACATCTTAATGATTGGACCGTCTCTCTGACCCCTATTACTTCTGAAATTGTTTTAAATTCACTCAGAGGATCAAGAGTAAAAATGTCATATCTCTACAAAATAAACACGACAGGGACAGGAAAGCGGTGGCTCCACCATCCAGCTGCTCCCACAGCCACAGTAGCTGAAGGAATAAGTTGCAGTCTCATCCCGAGGACAATGGATTCGACTTCTCTAGAGCTGGAGCAAGAGCCATTGCCTCAGAGAGAGCTGCTTGGATGTATAGCGAAGCCAGCAGACCCTTGGAGTTCTCTTTGTATCACATCAGGAAATTTATTTTGTGTGTACTTCTAGTGTTCTGTGACACATAAACAAATAAATGTTCACCTGCTGGGGATGTTCAAAATCACTTATGAAGACAGTTGAAAGAGGGTGAGGTATCCATGTTAGAAAGACAGAACTGCTCCTACTTCAGGGCCCAACTATACCGTCTTAGACACCCTTCAATGTATCCCAACAGTCAATAGATCTGTTCAGTCTTTTCCATGCTCAGGAGAAGACTTCCTTCCTTCCTTCCTTCCTTCCTTCCTTCCTTCCTTCCTTCCTTCCTTCCTTCCTTCCTTCTCTCCCTCCTTCCTTCCATCCTTCCTTCTCTCCTTCCTTCCTTCCTTCCTTCCTTCCTTCCTTCCTTCCTTCCTTCCTTCCTTCCTTCCTTCTTTTTTCTTCCTTCCTTTTCTCCTCTTCCTCCTCTTCCTCTTTCTCTCCCCCTGGTGTGGGAGAATTGTCTGTATTCTGTCAATCATGATTTAAATAAACACTGATTGGCCATTAGCCAGGATGTATAGGTGGGTCAACCAGACAGGAAGTAGAGGCGGGGCTATTAGACCAGGAGAATTCTGGGAAGCAGGAAGTTCTCTCGGCATTCCTGTCTGGACCATCGAAGAAGCAGGATGTGGCCTGCCCGCTGAGAAAGGTACTGAGCCATGTGGCTAACATAGATAAGAATAATGGGCTATGTATGCTACAAGAGCTAGTAAGAAGCCTGAGCTAATGGGCCAATCAGTTTGTAACTTATGGAGACTCTCTGTGTGATTTTCTCTGGGGCTAAACGGCTGGCTGGGGTGACCAGGCAGGACAGAAACCCCGACAAGCCTGGCTCTCATGCTACATCCCCCCACACCTGGGTCCCCTGTGTCCCAGGCTATTGCCAAGGAAGACATGAATTTCTGATCTTGCCTCCATCTCCCAAGTGCCAGGATTACAAGTGCGTGGCCTCATGCATTCATGCCAAGTTTATGTCATACTGGGGCTAGGACTCAGGGTTGTTACAGATTCTCTACTGGGTCTCTATCACCTGAGCTGCCTTTCTGGCCCACATCTAGCCAGCTTCTCCCATGAACCTCCGTGGGAAGGCCCAAGCCCCTAAAGAGGCTGCTGTCATCATCCACTTCTTCTAACATGGTTTCTCAAAGGCCATCCTAATTTGGGTAACACTGCACTCTGGTTTGTAAAATAATGTTTTCATCATTGGCTTTTTAAAATGTTCCCAGTCCTGGCTGTCTTTTCATTTGAAGAACTTCTTAAAGAAATGGTAATTTCAAGAGTCTGGCGTTTGGTGACCTGAAACCAATCTTTTCCCGTAGAGTCATGGTGATAAGAAAACTAATCAGGAGGTAAGAAACAAATGTTCTGTGGGACTGAAGAAGAGCAAATCCCAGGGGTGAGGGGAGGCAGGGACCATGAGGGAAACAGCACACCGTGTTCACATGTGTGCAGGCACACATGTGTGTGTGTGAGTTCAACCTTGGATGGGTTCCATTTGGTTTTTTGAGACTGAGTCTCTCACTGAATCTGGAACTCTCTGACTAGGCTAGGCTGGCTGGGCAGAGAGCCTAGGGAGTTCTCTGGTCTCTACTTCTCTAACACTGGGATTACAAGCATGGGCACCACACTTGGCTTTTTATGTGGGTTGTGGGGGTTGAACTCCGGTCCTTGTGTTTATGAGTCAAGCACTTTATTGACTGAGCCATCATCCCAGCCCAACTCTACCCTTTTGCATTCTTATCTGGCTCCAGGCTCTCGGGAATAACCTTGGGAGAAAATGACGAAGAAGCTTTTATTGGGTCACTGATTGATCCAGGTGGACATTCTTTTACTATGTGACCAAAAACAAGCAGAGGGTAGCCAAGGACACAGGGAAACCTGATTAATGTGTCTTGGCAGGGAACATGCCCTCACTTGGAAAAGAACTGGACTGGAATTTGACCCTTCTCTTATCAATGTTGTGAGGGAAAGGATGAGTCAATAAATGAAGGGGAAAGCAAGAATAGCCGATTTTAGACTGCTTGAAAGAATAAGGTATTGTGAGCATTAAGACTGATTTTCTGTTTGTTGATTTGTAAACATGTATATACATGTGGGCATCCATGGTACATGTGTGGAGGTCAGAGGATAACTTGTGGGAGTCAGTTCTCTCTTCCACCCTCCGGGTTCTGTTGATTAGAGTCAGGTCACCAGGCTTGGTGGCCAGTACCTTTGCCCTCCGAGCCATCTCACGGTGTTGAGCATTTGAAGTAGCTGTTTATTCATCTAGGAGGATCACACTGGTGACTGGGTGTGCTTTCATGTCAGCTTTTCTCTAACTGGTTGTGTGAGCTGAGGTGAGTTCTAACCTCTCTGCCTTAGCACTAGCAGAGATCTCTCCCTAAGCTCATTGGCAGACCTCCCTGGCTGGGTAAGCCACTGACTCCTCCTATGAGAATTCTAGCTGTGGCTATAAAACAAACCAGGGGTTTGTTTCTGGTTCTAGAGCAGCAGTTTCCAAACCATGGGTCACAAAAATACAGTTATGAAGTAGCAACAAAAATAAGTTTATGGTTGGGGGTCACCACAACATAAGGAACTGTATTAAAGGGTCGCAGCACTAGGAGGATTGAGAACCACTGTTCTAGATCCTATACACTAGTATGTTTTATGATTTCAGCAGGCCCAGGAGAATAGAAAGCCTTTCTTCCTCTTTGTGTTACACTTAGAAGCAAAGGGGAATAGATTTTCCCTGTTTTGAGCAGTGATGGTTGCTGCTCTCTAAGTTTGCTGAGGTCTTTTTCTTTGTTGGAAAGAGAGAGGGCACAGTGTGGAAGTTGTGGCCTGCCTTCTCTGTCTGCATTTCTCTCTCTCTCTCTCTCTTTCTATATATATATATATATATATATATATATATTATATACATATATATATATATATATCTGAGTGGATGATGCTTGTAGTGGGGTACTGGGTTCTTCAGAGTACAACTGAGGCACCAGTAGCTGTGGCTGATGGTGATAAACTTGAGCAGGATGACCAGCATGGAGCTGCCTGCTCTTTCTTGGCTCCAATGCTCCCGACAGTGGGGCATCCCCAGGGGAATTGTCTTCACGCGGGGGTCAAACCGAAATGATCTGTGCCTTTCTGTGATAGCTGGCCTTCATGCCATGTGACTTAGATTCTCACAGAGGCCTTTTAGGATTAGCACCTGCAATTCAAGGCTGCAAGAACCCGGGAATTAGTTCGCATTTATTCCCTTTATTCTCAGCAATCAATGTCAGGTTAGTAGTTGATCTCCAGGGATGCTTAATACCAGGGGCTAACAATTTAGGGGTCAACCTCCCAAGTGCCTGCACAATGCCAGACTCTCTGTGAGGGCATATGAGTCTCAGGAAGAGCCCCTGGCTTCAGACACAATTACCCTTCTACACATGGGCAACAATGAAAGGCAAACAGATTACGGAACTACCCAAACCCTTGTTGTACTTAGAGGCAGAAAGGGATTTGAGCTATGTAAGTTTGATTTCAAAGTTCATGCAATGAAAACACTTTTGCTAAGTAGAGCAGTAATTATTTGTGAGATTTTTACGCATCTAAGGTCTTAAAAATGGAATTATGTCTCTTGTATTACACACACATATGTATCAGATGCATTCTTAGTCAAACAAACTTCTTCAGTCTTTTCTCAACTATTTAAGAAAGATAAGTTCTGTAATAGCACAGGAGATTAACTGATGGTAGAAAACCACACAGATATTGTAGGAAGTGGGAAGGAATTATACAAGTTATAAAATTTATAATTCATTAAAAAAAAAGACCAGCCAGGAGGGGGACTCAGAGCAAAGGCCCATGCAACTTTGTGTTTGACAGGAAGTAGGCAGAATGAGGCTGTGCTGTAAAGCACCTGCTCCAATGCTATCATTTGACATCCGATCTCCTGGGAAACCATTGGGAGAAATCATGCCTGGGACCCTCTAAAAGCAAGAGTTGGCCAGATGGCTCCGTAGGAAAAGGCACATGCTGCCAAGCCTTATGGCCTGAGTTCCAGCCACAGGATCCACACAGTAGAAGGCGAGAACTAACTAACTAATAAGTTGTTCTCCGACCGACACACACATGCCGTGTGGCTTGTGCTCAGCTAGCTTTCTTATGAGGCTCAGGACCACTTGCCTAGGGATGGTGCTGCCCACAGTTGGCTGAGCCCTCCTGTATTAGTTAAAAAATCAAGACAGTCCTCCACAGACCCCACAGGTCAATCTGATGTGGGCACTTTCTTAACAGAGGGTCCCCTCTCAGACAACTCTCGGCTGTGTCATGTTGACTACTGAGCTAACTAGGACAGTCCTAACCTCTAATATTTGCATTTTCATATTGGAATAATTCTTATCAAGTATCATTGACCAGTCAACTCTAAATATAAATTTAAATGACTCACTTGCTAAGAGGTTCTATAGCTAATGGTCTGAGAAAACAAACTGATGGAGTGAGAAAGGCCTCAAGTCTCTCCCTACCCCCCGCCCCCCACCCAGTGTTGCTAGGACAGGACACCTTGTGGGTGACTCACCAGGGTGAGGTAATCCAGGACTTCCCTCCGAGTCTATTCCTGTTTTCTCAGACACCGGGTATTGTGTCCCAGGGACAGAGTGTGACATGGATGTGCTCTGTTGTTATGTTTCCAATGCTAGAGAAAACTGTTTGCCAGGCCCGACCCAGAGCCGTCAAAGCTGAAGTCCCTTTCCAAGAGGAGTTGGAAGGAAGCTGCTGTGGTGGCTCAGCTTTGCTGTCAGTTTGACTGGGTTGGAGGTCAGTTTCAAAGGCCATTTACTAAGGGGAAGGACCACCCCAATATGAGCGGTGCCATCCTGTAGGCTGGAGGCACAGGGGGCGGATGAGGAGGACGAGGAACACTGGCTAACACAAACTCCCCCACCCTCCTTCCTGGACATCATTTGCTGAGCAACTTTGCCCCTCCACACCCTGTCAGAATGACACTGTACCTCAGCCCAGCTTCAGGAGCCACAGAACAGGCTGAGCATAGGCTGAAACTCCTAAAACTATGGGCCAAGTCAAACATTTCCTCATTGTAAATTGTTTCTCTTAGGTGCCCGTCATCATGTCAGAAATCACACACAGCTGCTTCTGGGAAGTGTGCATTCTCTCTTAGGATAGGTGGAATCTCAGAGAAGAATTCTCAGCTCGGCACCTGCATGGATTGACTCATCAGATCCAGTTTCAGTGTGGATGTCCTGAGAAACTGGGAGATGATTCCAGCAAAAGTGTGGAGCCTGTTGGGGGGGGAAATGGGCATTCAGCAAGGGTTTGCTATGCCTGAGCAGGGCTAGGGAAGGGACTCTAGCTTTACACCATGTTCAGCGATAGGTGGACAAAAATATTGCTGTCACCAAACTATTCCAGGTTACAGGTCATCTTTAAGGGGAAACCAAGGCAGGAACTCAAGCAGCTACTCACACACAGCACATCTACAGTCAAGAGAAAAGAGTATAAACACATCCCTGCTGTCTGCTTGCCAGCTTTCTTCACTCTCATACAGTTCAGGACCCCCTGCCTAGGGAATGGTGCTGCCCACCATGGACTTCCCACAGCAATGAACTCCTAAGACCTGCCCCTCCCCAGACATGCCATAGACTAATCTGATGCGAGCAATGCACATGGGCATTTAATACCAACCAGCACACAAGGTATGAAAGGGTGTGTGTGTGTGTGCTTGTGAACATTCTCACCTGTATGTGAAATGCCTCCATTTGTCTGACCCTGTGGCAGCTCACCTCAGACAACTGATATAGAAGGAAGCCGCTTGTTCGTCCTGGCCGCCCAGAACCAAAATAACCACACAGAAATTATATTACTTAAAACACTGCTTGGCCCATTAGCTCTAACTTCTTATTGGCTAACTCTTACATCTTAGTTTAACCCATTTCTAGTAATCTGTGTATCGCCAGGAGGCTGTGGCTTACTAGGTAAAGTTCTGGGAGTCTGTGTCCAGCAGGACTACATGGCTTCTCTTCTTCCTCCCAGCATTCAGCTTAGTTTTCTCCACCTAGCTAAGTTCTGCCCTGCTATAGGTCCAAAGCAGTTTCTTTATTCATTAATGGTAGTTACAGCATACAGAGGGAAATCCTACATCAAACTGACACCCTCTTTTGTAGCTTCTCTTTTATCTGCCGCCTCCTCTCCTCTATCTAACGTCCTCTCCAGAACCCTACTTTCCTCCCAGGGAAATCATCTCTGACTTTCTTTCTCCCTGAAGACCAGTGAGGACAGAAGTCTGGGGTGTAGGTGGGATTACTCCAGAGGACATTTTAGCATTTGGAAGCCAAGGAGATGCTAAGGGATCTTCTGATTTTGCCAAATTATTTCTTGAAGGTGAATTCTTAGTGGTGACATTTTTGGTAAAAGGGTGCAAACAATAGGATTACAAATGAATATATGGGTCAACTTCCGGGCAACTGCTCCCTCGGGAGATGTTAGCATTGGGCATTTCCTGTCTTTCTTTCAGAATATGTAAATCATCATCGTCAGATGTCCTCATTTGCATGCCTGTGATGTTTATTGCAAATTCATATTTCTCTGCTATGTTTGTTACTGATTGTATTTCCCTTATGGGACCAGCCCTGTTTTTTTACCCATTTGTCTTTTATGATCTCAATATTTATTTTACAAATTTGAATTAGCTATTTATGATAGATCTTGATAATGTTTGATAGAAATATTTTCTTTCTTTAAAAGTCTTTAGCAATTGCTAATTTTGGCAGTGCACCATTTCAATTACTTCAAAGCACCCTGAAAGCTGATAAACATTTTTTTTTCAATTTTGTGTAAGTTCTCTGATAATTGTTTTTTAAATATAAATCTTTTATCAATCAAGTCTTATTTTGGTGAGTGCTTTGTTTTCCATAACATTTTCTATTGTAAAATCAATAAGTGTTATCACTAAAACCAGGAAAAGTAAAGAACAGAAAGAAAACATAAGCAGGTCAGTAATTTTACATCTAAGGTGAACATTTAGGAGATGCAGATACATCAATAAATTTTTATATATTAAATATATTTGAATTATATATTTATCATATATATTCCCCCCAAATACAACAGCACTGATGGATTCTGGGGGAGGGAGAGTTGATTTTCTCTAAAAGTAATAGGTCAGTCATGCTCTAGTGGATGACCCCACACCCATGAGTATATGGACATCACAAACGGGATTCAGTGAATTATTTAAAAACTATGGGTTATTAAATACTTTTAGGAGGACATGAAGTTGGAAGGGATGCTTGGGGAGTGGGGGTCTTGATCTAGGAGGAGTTTGGGGAGGACTAGGGGTGAATATGATCGAAATGCATTGTATACATGTATGACATTCTCAAAGAATTAATACACATATGTTGAAGATTTCATGCAAGTTTATAAGTTGAGCACATTTCTTTCTGTATCCCCTGCCCTCCTTTACTCAACCCCCATTATTAGACCCATTGTTTCTCCAGACACTTTCATCCTATTTTTGTGTAGCAACCTTCATTTTCAATAATCAAGACAATACCATCTTTTAAACTTATGTAAAGTGTCAGAAACATTTAGAAGTACCAACACTTCATAAAAATATTTCTAGCTAAAGAAATACAGCTATAAAACAGTGTATAAACTTGTTTGCATCCTGGGAGCCAACCCAGTCCCAGGACACTGGCGGATCAGGATTGAGCCAGCGACCAGATCCAGAGTCAACGATCTCCACTGGAACAGGTACAGGGGAATAGCTGCTGAGCAAGTGAGCCAGAGCCAGAGACCGCTGAGGGTCCGGACATAAATCTGGGACCTTCAAGGGAGTAGACCTAAGCCAGGACCCCTGTGGGTATGGGCGTGAGTCTAGACCTCTCAGAAACTAGGCCTGAGCCAGGATCTCTGCCAGTCTGGGCGTGAGTGAACCTCTGAGGAAATAGGCAGGAACCAGAGATCTTGGCGAGGGCCAGGCATGAGTCTGAGACCTCAATGGAAATAGGTAGGCCTGAGCCAGGACCTCTGTGGGTCCAGGCATTGGTCTGGAACATCAAAGGGAATAGGCAGGAACCTTGAACCTCCAAGCATTGGGACCTCTGAGGGAGTAAGCAGGTTCTCTGCGATTCTGGGTGCACCCAAGCCTGGGACTTCTGGAGTAGACTGGAGCCAGAAACCTTTCCAGGTCCAACCCCAAGCCAGGGACTTCTGTAGGAGGAGATCCAGACCAGGATTTACAGAAACAGGTCAAAGCCAGCAACCTAGGCCAAAATAGGCCTGAGACAGCAAACTCCAAGGGAGCAGACCAAAGCACAGGAGCCCTGAGCTATCTTCAAGAACATGGAGTAGCCAATGGGGTAACTAGAACTGTGATACTCACTGTACCATGAGGAACAACTATCTAAGCTTTGGATTCACTGGCACCTAGAAGATTATCCAACAGAATCTCAGACAGCCCCAACCACACCTATAAGAGGAAAACATGGGTGGAAAAGGTAAGAACACACACAACACTACAAAGAGCAACACAGCATCAGTAAAACCTAAAGACCCTACAACAGCAAGACCTGAACAACCAAATATGGATGAAGCAGAATAAAATGACTTAAAAAATAACTGCAAGAGAATGTTTGAAAATCTTAAAGAAGAAATGAGAAATTCCCTTAAAGAAATGGAGGAAAAGACAAAAAAAAAAATTAGAAGACATCAGCAAATCACTTAAAGAAAACCAAGAAAAAAAAAATCAAACATACAAAAGAAACTATTCAGGACTTGAAAACTGAAATAGAGACAATAAATAAAACACAAGCCGAGGGAATTATAGAAACAGAAATCATGAGAAAACGATCAAGAACCACAAACTCAACCATGAACAGCAGAATAAAAGAGATGGAAGAGAGAATCTCAAGCGCTGAAGATACAGTAGAGGAAATAGACTCATCAGTTAAAGAAAACATTAAATCTAACAAAAGCTTAGCCCAAAATATCCAGGAAATACGGGACACCATGAAAAGGCCAAATCTAAGAATAATAGGTATAGAAGAAGGGGAAGAAGTTCAACTCAGAAGCACAGAAAATATATTTAACAAAATCATAGAAAAAAACTTTCCCAACCTAAAGAAAAATATGCCTATGAAGATACAAGAAGCTTACAGAACACCAAATAGACTGGATCCAAATAAAAAGTCCTCTCGCCACATAATAATCAAAACACTAAACATACACAGTAAAGAAAGAATATTAAGAGCTGCAAAGAAAAAAGGCAAAGTAACATATAAAGGTAGACCTATCAGAATTACATCTCACTTCTCATTGGAGACAATGAAAGCCAGGTCAGGGTCAATCATTATGCAGACATTAAGAGACCATGGATGCCATCCCAGACTACTATAGCCAGCAAAACTTCCAATCACTGTAGAAGGACAAAACAAGATATTCCATGATAAAACTAGATTTCACCAATACCTAGCCACAAACGCAGCCCTACACAAAATACTAGAAGGAAAACTCCAACCCAAGGAAGTTGGCTACACCAACAAAAACACAGACAATTGATGGTCTCATAGCAACAAATGCCAAAGAATGGGAAAACGCACAAATTAACATCACCAACAATGAAAATTAAATTAACAGAAGATAGCAACCACTGGTCATATTATCCCTTAATGTAAATGGACTCAACTCACCTATAAAAATGCACAGGCTAACAGACTGGATACGAAAATAGAATCCATCCTTCTTCTGCATACAAGAAACACATCTCAACCTCAAAGAAAGATATTGTCTCAGAGTAAAGGGTTGGGAAAAAAATATACCAATCAAATGGACCTAAGAAACAAGTGGGTGTAGCTATCCTAATATCTAACAAAATAGACTTCAAGCTAAAATCAGTCAAAAGAGACAAAGAAGGTCATTTCATATTAGTCACAGGAAAAATACATCAAGAGGAAATTCAGTACTGAACATCTATGCCCCAAATACAAGGGCACCCTCATATGTGAAAGAAACACATCTAAAGTTTAAATAATACATTAAACCCCACACACTAATAGTGGGAGACTTTAACACTCTCCTCTCACCACTGTCAAGCAAAAAATAAACAGAGAAATAAGAGAACTAACAGATGTTATGACTCAAATTGACTTAACAGATATCTATAGGATATTCGATCCAAACAGAAAAGAATATACCTTCTTTTCAGCACCTCATGGAACCTTCTCAAAAACTGGCCACATACTCGGTAACAAAACAAACCTTAACAAATACAAAAAATTGGAATAACCCAATGTACCTTATCAGATCACCATGCTTTAAAACTAGAAGTCAACAGCAATACTAATTCCAGAAAACCCACAAACACATGGAAATTAAACAATGCTTACCTGAATCATCAATGGGTCAAGGAAAAAATAAAGGGGGAAATTAAAGATTTCAATGAAAATGACAACACAACATACCCAAATTTATGGGACACAATGAAAGCAGTGTTAAGAGGAAAGTTCATAGCACTAAATGCCTACATAAAGAAGTTAGAAAAATCCCACACTAGTGAATTAACAGAACATTTGAAAACTTTAGAACAAAAAGAAGCAAACTCACCTAAGAGAACTAGACAAAAGGAAATAATCAAATTGAGAGCTGAAATCAACAAAATAGAAACAAAGAAAACAATACAAAGAATCAATGAGACAAAGAGTTGGTTATTTGAGAAAATCAACAAAATAGACAAATCTTTATCCAAACTAACCAAAAGGCAGAGAGAGAATATCCAAATTAACAAAATCAGAAATGAAAAGGGGGACATAACAACAGTCATGGAGGAAATCCAGAGGATCATCATGTCATATTTCGAAAACCTGTACTCCCCCAAATTGGAAAACTTAAAAGAAATGGACAACTTTCTGGATAAATATCACTTACCAAAATTAAATCAAGACAAGATAAGCAAATTAAACAGACCTATAACTGCTGAAAAAATAGAAACAGCCATCAAAAGTCTCCCAACCAAAAAAGAAGCCCAGGACCAGATGGTTTCAGCTCAGAATTCTATAAGACTTTCAAAGAGGAACTAATACCAATACTCCTCAAATTATTCCACACTATGGAAACAGAAGGAACATTGCCAAACTCTTTTTATGAGGCTATGATTACTCTGATACCCAAACCACAGAAAGACATTACTAAGAAAGAGAATTACAGATCAATCTCACCCATGATCATTGATGCAAAAATACTAAATAAAATGTTGGCAAATCGAATCCAAGAACACATCAGAATCATCTATCATCCACCATGATCAAGTCGGCTTCATCCTGGAGATGCAGGGATGGTTCAACATACAAAAATCTGTCAACATAAACCACTATATAAACAAGCTGAAAAATAAAAACCACATGATCATCTCATTAGATGCCAAAAAAGCTTTTGACAAAATACAACATTCTTTCATGATAAAGGTCTTGGAGAGAGCAGGGATACAAGGAACATACCTAAACATAATTAAGGCAATACACAGCAAGCCAACAGCCAACATCAAGCTAAATGGAGAGAAACTCCCAGTAATTCCACCAAAATGAAGAACAAGACAAGGCTGTCCACTCTCTCCATATCTATTCAATACAGTTCTTGAGGTCCTAGCTAGAGACCTCAAGACACCAAAAGGAGATCAAGGGGACACAAATTGGAAAAGAAGTAAAACTCTCACTGTTTTCTGATGATATGATAATTTACGTAAGGAACTTCTACCAAGGAACTTCTACAACTCATAAACACATTCAGCAATGTAGCAGGATACAAGATTAACTCAAAAAAATCAGTAGCCCTCCTGTACACAGATGATAAAAGGTCTGGGGAAGAAATCAGAGAATCAACACCCTTCACAATAACCACAAATAGCATAAAATATCTTGGAGTAACTTTAACCAAACAAGTGGAAGACTTATATGACAAGAACTTTAAATCTTTGAAGAAAAAAATTGAAGAAGACACCAGAAAGTGGAAAGATCTCCCATGCTTTTGGGTAGGCAGAATTAACATAGTAAAAATGGAAGTCTTACCAAAAGCAATCTACAGATTCAACGCAATGCCCATCAAAATCTCAACAAGATTTTTCAAAGACCTGAAAGAACTGTACTGAACTTCAGATGGAAAAGCAAAAAACCCAGGATAGCCAAAACAATCCTGTACAATAAAAGAACTCCTGGAGGCATCACAATCCCTGACTTCAAACTCTACTACAGAGCTACAGTACTGAAAACAGCCTTATATTGGCATAAGAACAGACAGGAAGACCAATGGAATTGAATAGAAGACCCGGATATCAGTCTACATATTTTTGAACACCTGATATTTGACAAAGAAGCAAAAACTATCAAATGGAAAAAATAAAGCATATTTAACAAGTGGTGCTGGTAGAACTGGATATCAACATGTAGAAGAATGAAAATAGACCCATATCTATCACCATGCACAAAACTCAAGTCCAAATGGATCAAAGACCTCAACATAAAGCCAGCCACACTGAACCTTATAGAAGAGAAAGTGGGAAATACACTTGAACTAATTGGCACAGGAGACCACTTCCTAAATAGAACCCCAGCAGCACAGACACTGAGAGAAACACTTAATAAATGGGACCTCCTGAAATTGAAAAGCTTCTGTAAAGCAAAGGACACAGTCAACAAGACAAAACGACAGCCTACAGAATGGGAAAAAATCTTCACTCACCCCATGGCAGACAGAGGTCTGATCTCCAAAATATACAAAGAACTCAAGAAATTGGTCACCAAAAGAACACATAATCCAATAAAAATTGGAGTACAGACCTAAACAGAGAACTCTCAACAGAGGAATCTAAAATGGCTGAAAGACACTTAAGGAAATGTTCACCATCCTTAGTCACCAGAGAAATGCAAATCAAAACAACTCTGAGATTCCATCTTATACCTTAAGAATGGCCAAGATCAAAAACACTGATGACAACTTATGCTGGAGAGGTTGTTGGGAATAGGGAACACTTCTTGCTGGTGGGAATGCAAGCTGGTACAACCCCTTTGGATGTCAGTGTGGCAATTTCTCAGAAAATTAGTAAACAACCTTCCCCAAGAACCAGTAATACCACTTTTGGGTATATATCCAAAGGATGCTCAATCATGCCACAAGGACATGTGCTCAATTATGTTCATAGATAGCAGCTTTGTTTGTCATAGCCAGAACCTGGAAACAACCTAAATGCCCCTCGACCAAAGAATGGATAAGGAAAATGTGGTACATTTACACAATGAAGTACTACACAGCAGAAAAAAATGACATCTTGAATTTTGCAGGAAAATGGATGGAGCTAGAAAACGTCATTTTGAGTGAGGTAACCCAGATACAGAAAGACAATTATCACATATACTCACTCATAGGTAGTTTTTAAACATAAAGCAAAGAAAACCAGCCTACAAACCACAATCCCAGAGAACTTAGACAACAATGTGGACACTAAGAGAGACTTACATAGATCTAATCTACATGGGAAGTAGAAAGTATAAAAAGACAAGATCTCCTGAGTAAATTGGGAGCATGGGGACCTTGGGGGAGGGTTGAAGGGGGAGGGGAGAGGCAGGGACGGAGCAGAGAAAAATGTAGAGCTCAATAAAAATCAATAAAAAAACAAAAAATATTTTATGTGTATGGGTGTTCTACCTATGTGTGTTTGTATAGCATATGCATGCATGGTGCTTGTGGAGGCCAGAAGAAGGTGTCAGGTCCTCTAGGACTTGAGTTACAGATGGTTGTGAGTCACCACGTGGGTGCTGGATACTGAATCTGGCTTCTATGTAAAGGTAGACATCACTTATCTCTAGTATAAATGTTTCCAAAAAATATTATTTGAACAGCTGTAGACTATTGTATTCTATAGATGTATCACAATTGACTCTATTTACCTACTGTTTTTGTTAGATTTAATGCATCAAGATAACACTGTTGTGAACAAAGTTGTTTGTTGTGAACACACAAATGATGGCTTTTATTTTTTTATTACCTCTTTCATGTAGATTTTTAAAGAATCTAGTACTGAGGCAAAGTTTTTACACTTATGTATTATACTTTTTATATTTTTTCATATTAAATCAATGCCCACTATCCGTTAGGCCTCCTTCTCTCTCTCCTTTTCCTGAAAAACCATTCCACCATATTTTTTGTTTGTTTGTTTGTTTGAGGGTTTCTCTGTAGCTTTGCGGCCTGTCATGGAACTAGCTCTTGTAGACCAGGCTGGCCTTGAACTCACGGAGATCTGCCTGCTCTGCCTCCTGAGTGATGGGATTAAAGTCATGTGCCACCACTGCCAGGCTCTTTTTTCATATAAACCACAGGCTGGGAGTATAAGAATGTAACATTAGAATCCAGCTGTTGCTCAGTCTACAATCGCTGCAGCAGCCCATCTCCTCTGAGAGACACTGACAGGCTTCTTCTGAGAGACCATGAATCTCTAGCTAACTGACTTCCAAGTGCCATGATCTTTCACTTGGGGAAGTGAGTTTACATTAAAGGAGGTGCTGTTGACCACACATCCTGCTTCCAACCCTTTCCCTGACTTCTGCTGAGAATCAGAGAGCCTCACTGCAGGCTTGTGCTGTAAAATCATCCCCATCCTCAGAAAGGTGTAAGAGACTCCCACATGAGTCATGAGCACCCCCCTGACATGCTGCTGTCTGTCCATGATGTTAACAACTTTTCCAACAAACTCTTTACTCCCCAGGAAACCGACAATCCATCTCGCTGTCCCGTGAATCCACTCCTCAGACCTTTTACATGTAAGCTGTCCGATTAACTAAATTCACCTCAAGTTCCCATCAACGGCTGGCGAGTGACCACGTCCTCCCTCTCTTCCCCACACTTCACTCTTATTAACATCAGCTAAATTAATAAGCCCAAATAGTGTATATATACTTTACTTTGTGTTTTCCCCACAAGTGAGCCAAAACTGAGTTTATTACAGCCCTCAGATTTTGTTGAACTTACTACATCCCTTACATAGTTTTAAAATTTGGGGGCTTTAAAAGAATTAATGACTTCAAATACATCTTTAAGGATAGTGAATATTCATGAAAACAACCTGTCTCTTAGCTCATAGACTCTTAGCATCCCCCATCTGCCCCCTAGTTTTGTAAGTAGAATACATCTCTATTCTGTATTTCTTCCCAAACCTGGTCTTGTTTTTCCTTCCTCATAGCTATCTCTATTCTAAGTGTGACTTCTACGGTTCTCATTCATGTTTGTCTATGCTCCAAACATAACAGCCATGATGGCACTGACCATTATTTTGGATGCCTTCAAACTTTCCTATTCCTCGTGTGTTGAAACGTCTCTCACAAGCTCATTTGTTTAAATCTTTTCTCCCCAATTGTTGGTGCTGTTTTAGGAGTTTGGAGAGAGGTCCTTGAGGGACGTAGCCCTGCCTACTTCCTGCCCAAGTGCTTCAGGTCAACCCCCAGCTGCTATAGCGGCAGGCCAGCCTGCTTCAGCCCTGTGCTTTCCCTACACAAAACTCAAGTGGAGATGAAGGTGTTCTCCCTTCAACTGTATCCATCATATATTCTGCCAAAGTAACTATAAAAATAACTAATACAATATATATGTGCACAACAAGCTTTCTTCACTTAGCGCTTTGTTTTTTGAGCTTCCTCTCTGCTGGTAGCTGTCCTAAATGGCTCTATCAGGCGAGTGTTATCACCACCCATTCATTGGGTTGATGGATTCTTGTGCTGTTAAATAATTTTGTTGGGCTTGTTGTGGACAATGTTGCAGTGGGCATTCATTATCCACAAGAGAGAGCTTCTAGCATTCACTCCCTGGAATAAAATTCCCGAGCTGTAAGATATGCATTCCTTAATGTTCCTAGATGTTGACAATTTATCCTCCAGAGTGGTTATCACAATGTTCGCATAGTTAATAAAATGTGAGGGTTCTTTCAATCTTTCCACATTATCACCCCACTCATGGTGTCAAATGATACTGTTTCCGTTGGTTTGGTGCGTGTAAAACAGCAGGTAGCTCGTTTTAGTTTCCAGCATTCTAGTGGGGTTGGACGTCTTTTTGCGGGTCAGCAGCCATTCAAATACCCTTTGCCAGAAACAGCTCGCCTACCTTCTTCACCTTTCTGCTGGCGTTTTCTGGTGTTTTCTTCCCTGATTTTAGAGCTTTGTCACTATCTGCAGGCCAGGTATCTCCTCCCACTTTACAGTTTATCTCGTCATGTTGCCTCCAGTGCTTTTGTTGGACAGAGTTTTGATTGTTATCCATGTACTTGGATTTATAGTCTTTTCCTTTGGGGATATCCTTAGTGTCTCTATTTCTTCAATAGTTTCTTTAGTCTCACACAAGAAGCAAGTCTTGAATCAAAGCTATTCTTCGAGGGGCCATGATCTTGTCATTACTAGAATTTACCTTTTTGGCCATCACACACTGTTGTTTAATTTAAAAACACATTCTACACATGTAGATAAAAGTTGTTTTTTTTTGCCTATGTGTGAGCAAGCTGTTCCTGCAGGTTGGTAATTGCTCTATTTTCTTCATTTTCATATACATACATTCCCCTTGTCACCTATTCAGTAACTCTTTTGGGAAAACCTCCCATGCCTGAGCCTGGTTCTTTTCTTATTTTTGGAATTGTCATTGTGCCTATTTGCCATTGTGTATCTGTGCATATGCTTGTGTGTGCATGTGTGAGTGTGTCGGTGGTGTTTTCTCATGTTTGTGGATGAAGACGAAGCTTTTTTTCGAGAACAAACTGGACGTCAGATCTTATTTTCTAAGAATTTGGACCAGATTCCTTGGAAAGAATCTGTTTACAAATATGCAGAGATATTATTGAGCACATTTTTAAAGATTTATTTTGAATCTGTGTGTATGTGGGTGTGTGTAGGGGTGTATGTGTGTGAGTGCAGGTACCTGTGGAGACCAGAAGGGAGCATCAGATCCCCTGGAGCTGAGTTTTACCTGACTGTGAGCCACCCCACATGGGTTACAAGAGCAACGAGTCTCCAGTCGAAGTGAATTTCACAACATTCTTTCTAGCAGATGGACTATGTAGTGACAAACAGCCATCAGAAAGAACTAAAGGAAGAAAGATTTGGTTTGGCTTATAGTTTGAAAGGCTGCGACAGGCTTCCCCTTGAGTTTGAGCAGAACATTGTGGGAGGGAGCTTGTAGTGGAGGAGGACGGTTCAGATCAAGACACACAGACACTGGAGTCTAACAGGGGGTCAGGGATAACATACCTGCCATTGTCCTAATTCCTCCAGTTAGTCTTCAACTTCCAGAAGTTTCTAGACTCTCCTAAAATAGTGTCCCCAGTAGGGGATAAAACATGAACCTGTATGGGGCATTTCATCTTGAAACTACATATTTCTTTAGAGTTCTCAGTTTCTGCCTTCATTCTTAGTTTCATGTTTTCTACATCTTTTCAACTTTTTATTTTATGTTGTATGTCTGGCTTAAAGCATTTTTAAATTTATTATCATAAATCATGAAATGCAATCATACTTTAAAAACCTTACATGAATGTTTTCATTTTTTATTTATACCCTTTCATTTCTTATATTTTAAATATTTTTCTCTACTATTTCTCTTTTTAAAAATATGTTTTTTAACTTTGTTGAGATTTATTTTATTTTCATGTGTAGGTCTCTATGCGGCTATCAGTGTAGGTATCAAGAAGCCAGAAGAGAGTATCAGATCCTCTGGAGCTGGAGTTAGAGCAATTGTGAGTCACCCAACATGGGTGCTGGGAATCTAACCTGTGTCCTCTGCAAGAGCAGTACTTGCTCTTAACCACTGATCCAGCCCTCTGGGCCCCCATCTGATGATCTTGTTCAGAGAATGAACATTTAAATATGTATTATTGATGATGTGGGATTCCCCTCTTTATGCTGTGAATATGTTTTATTACCATTGGTTAATAAAGAAGCTGCTTTGGCCTATGGCAGGGCAGAATATAGGTAGGTGGGGAAATTAAACTGAATGCAGGGATAAAGAAAGCTGAGTCAGGCAGACACCATGTAGCTTCCAAAGGAGAAAGATGCCAGAACCTTACCAGTGAGCCACAGCCTCATGGTGATACACAGATTAATAGAAATGGGTTGATTTAATATGTAAGAGCTAGATAGAAATATGCCTGAACCACTGGCCAGAAAAATAAGGTTTGATCTAGAAAGACCCCCTGAAAAATCACCAATGGGGACAGATGATCCAGATGACCCAATGTTTCAGAGCACTTCTGTTGCAGTTTCCTCTGAGTTCTACATCCAGAACAGCTTCAAGACTGCTGGCTGAGATGATACAGGCTCACAGAATACTTCAGTCAGGACTTGACCATAATCCTAAATTTTCTTCAGGTCCCCATAAGATTATCTGAACTCCCAATCAGCAGGAAGTGCCTAGAAAACCATGCCCACATTCCAAAAAATGGATTATGGATGTTTGGCTTTGTTTAGAGTATTGGTTACAAGTTGTTATTGATAATGGTCAGGAACAAAGCTAAACAAAGGAGATTAGATTCAGAGTTATTGTTTTGAAAAGAAAAAAAGGGGGGAGAGCAGGGATAATGCTCATGCACCCGATAAAGATTTGTCACTCGTATTGGTTTAATAAAATGCTGATTGGCCAATAGCCAAGCAGGATGTATAGGCAGAGTGACTAGACAAGGAGAATTCTGGGAAGAGGAAAGGCTCAGTCTGCAGTCATCACCCAGATGCAGAGGAAGCAACATGAAAATTACTGAGAAAGGGTATCAAGCCATGTGGCTAAACATAGATAAGAATTATGGATTCATTTAAGTTGTAAGAGCTAGTTAATAATAAGCCTGAGCTAATAGGCCAAACAGTTTATAATTAATATAAGCCTCTGTGTGCTTCATTGGGACTGAATGGCTGTGGGACCAGGTGGGACAGAAACTTCCATCTACATACTTACACTGGTTTTCTTTTTCATAGATTATGTCTCTCCTTATTCTTTCTTATTTCCTATTTTCATGTTGACTCTCTTCATGAGATTTTTAAGTCAAAATTTTAGTTTATTTTTTATGTGTCTAAATGGAAGCCCATGGATCTACATCGTTACCCCCCAGCACCGTTCTGTCCTTATTCCATTCTTTCAATACACAGAGTTGTTCATTTTGACCTTAAGTTCCTTCTTAGCTCCATTGCTTAGAGTTTTTGTTATAACAGTTGGCAGTTGATTCCCATTTTTTGCTTTTTGGCATGAATTTTACCTTTTGATCAGTTTAAACATACAGAAATGTTAAAAGGCTAACATGAAGAAGCCTACACACTCTGCCTAGGTCACCACTTACCTTTGCCCCCCCAATTGCCTTAGTGTTCATGCTGCTTCTACATATATACAACTTTCCAAACCATTTGAGAAAAGTTCATGTTATGAACCATATGAGAATAAGTGCTTTAAAATGTATTTTCTTTCTTTCTTTCTTTCTTTTTTTCTTTTTTTCTTTTTTTTGGTTTTTCGAGACAGGGTTTCTCTGTGGCTTTGGAGCCTGTCCTGGAATGAGCTCTTGTAGACCAGGCTGGCCTCGAACTCACAGAGATCCACCTGCCTCTGCCTCCCTAGTGCTGGGATTAAGGGTGTGTGCCACCACCGCCCGGCATAAAATGTATTTTCTAAGATAGTCACTGTCTCTACAAAATTCAAGAAAGTTAGTGGCTAGGAGGACTGGAGAGATGGCTCAGTGGTTAAGAACACATACTGTTTTTGCAGGGGATCTGAGATCACAGCTCACAGCCATCTAAAAAATCCAGGGGATTTGATGCCCTCTTCTGGCCTTGTTTTAGTAAGGGTTTCTATTGCTCTAGTGAAATACCATGACCAAAAAGCAGCTTGGGGAGAAAAGGCTTTGTTTTGGCTTATAGTTCTGTATCACAATCCATCCTTGAGGGGAGTCAGGGTAGGAATTTAAGGCAGGAAATGAAGCAGAGACCATGGAGGAAGACTATTTACTTATTTGTTTCCCACAGTTTGCTCAGTGTGTTTTCTTATACAACCAAGGACTCTCTGCTGTAGGGGTGACACCGCCTACAGTGATGGAAACTCCTACATCCATCATTAATCAAGAAAATGCCCGGTAGACATGTTTGTAGGCAAACCTAGAGGCATTTTCTCAGTTGTTCCTTTTACCAAGTGACTCTAGCTTGTGTCAAGCTGACATAAACTAACCAAAACAGGCCTGTACAGGCATCTGCACTCATGCACACATAGTCACACAATCAAAAATAAAAATAAAATCTTTAAAAAAACCCTCTTTTATGGGATATCAAGTTTGTCAATGGTTTTCTTTTCATGGTATGAGTTTCCTCAATAAACTTTTGTGTTTCATAATTTCTGCATCTTTCTTTGGTTATGGATACCTGTTTGTAAAGTAACACACACATTGTTGGGTCTTACGTGCTAACGGTTTGAGAGTTTGTTGAGGGTTGGAGGTGTGGCTAGATGGTACAGCACTTGTCTATCAGAAAGAGCCCCGTATTTGACCCCAACAGAGCAAAACAAAATAGAATATAATAAAGTAAAACTGTTTTTGAAAGGTGAATGTATGGAGTTCTTTAGGAGACAGGTGGTATGGTGTAGTGTTGGGAGATGACCTCAGCTACACTGTGGACTTTCTAAGTCTCTTCATTGTTCCATGAACAAGTTTCTAGGTCCCTCATCTGCAAAATCATGTCAATATGTAATCCGACCACATAGAAATATTGCAAAGGAGAAAGCAAGAACACTCTGGAATGGAAGCAGAGGAAAGCACAGCAAGCCAGGTGTCTGTAAAATACCACTGTCATTACTTAGCATCACGGGCTTCACTGGAACATCACCCAGTAAGTATCTCAGCAGCGACATATAAAGCAAGCAGGCCACGCGGAGATCAACATGAGGGTAACAGGCTCTACACTGAGATCCCACCTCCAACTTCTCTGTGAGATCATGGCAATAACTTACAATGAAGGCCGCCGGGAATCGAGGATTCAAAGCCCCTTGTACGTTGTCAGGGTGCAGGTCAATCTCCCATTCCACTCTGGTTGCACTGTGGAGCCTCACAGCTTGACTTGAATCCAGCTGTATCAGAAATTCCTACTCTGAGCTCGCATTTAGTGAACTAAATATGTAGGTCATACAAAGGGGTCATTTGCTTTTGCACTGGACACTGAAGCCACAGACTGCACGGTACCTCAGATCTTGTCCTCAGCAAGAGAAAAGGCAACCAAGAAAAACAAACGAGGCCTTGATTGGTATTCTACATCCTGAGTGGTGGAACTCACGCAGCCAAAAGGAGGTTACAGGCCTGCGAACTTCTTCCCAGTCCTTCGTGTGGACAATATTCCTGGAACTGTTGTTTCCATTCAAACTGCAGTTCAAACCTGATGTATAGTTGCTTCTTCTTGTCAGGGTTGAATGAGGCAGAGAGGAAAGCTAAAAAGGTCTGAGGTTTAAACTGAAGTCTGTTTTTAACTTTTCAAAATGTTCTTGGTATTTTAGAATCTGGATAACCTTCAATCAGACAATGCTACATCGCCCGACCAAGGAGTGACCAGTCCATATGGTTATAATCGGACCAACTTCAGAACGACACATCTTATTTTCAGTTGTATAAACTTAAAGTCTCTTGATAGCTTTATTCTGCCACCAGAAGATCTGATCTGCTTCCTACCAGATGCCATCGGGCAATTTTCCTAAACTTCTTAAGGAGAAACTACTGCCCACTCTCTTGTTAAACACAGCATTTCTAAGTCCCTCCCTAGGAGTTCTGAGGCAGGGGACCTGGAATGGGCCTTGAACCTGTGTTCTCAGCATGAGCTTTGGAAATGGCATGGTGACAGAGGAAAGAGTCTCTGCTTTCAGAAACAGACAGCCCTCGGCTTACATCCTAGTCTTTCATTTCCTAGTCCTGTGGTCCTGCACAAATGACTTGACCTTTCTCAGCCTCATCTGCAAGAAGCAGTGATAAAAACGTTTCCTGTAGCACTGAGAAGATCAAAATGACTCTTACAGAGGTGTAAGCCTATTTTGCTCAGTGCCGCTAAACCATTTCTTCCTGTCTGGGCTGATAAGCTTCAGAAGTACTTACCATAATGGCAGAACACTTCTTATCCACCCCCCACAAACAAGTGGGGTGGTCTGAAAAAATGTATCATTTGGAGGACACAGGGGTTCTTATAGCCTACAGAGTGCTTCCCTGCTAGAGGGGTATGTCCATGTGGCACCTCCAGGCTTTTGAAAGGGTCTCAGAGTCCATGGAGTGCTTCCCTGCCAGAGGGGTATGTCCACGTGGCACCTCCAGGCTTTTGAAAGGGCGTTCACAGCGCTTATGTGAGGCAATGTCATTAGCTACGCTTCACTTCCTGGGTTCCTACTAGCCATGATCACTTAGTTGTACGAGAAATTCCAGCTTTCTTTCTTTTTCTACATGCTTGCATGTGTTAATGTGTATGAGTGTGTGCATGCATGCATGCATGCATGTGTGTGTGTGTATGTGTTCATGCTGGTGCCTGTGCATATGTGTTCTCTTGCATGCAGAGGTCAGGGAAGCACCTCAATTCTGTTTATAAACACTGTCCACTACTTTTCTTGAGTCAAAGTCTTTTACTTGGCCCGGAATTCCCCGATTAGGCTACCAATTAGGCTAGGTAGGTTGATTAGCGAACCACGGGGATCCTTCTGTTTCTGCTCCCCAGTTCTGGATTACAAGTGTGTGCCGGCATGTCCAGCTCTTTTAGGTGGATGCTGTAGATGAATTCAGGTTCCTGTGCTTGTACAGCAAACACGTTACCAACTGACCGATTTCCCAGCCTCAGAGATTCCAGTTTTCTTAAACCACTTCTGTGTTTATATTCTTCTTCAGTAGAAATATGCAATAAAATTATTCTATTTGGTTTTACACAGAATATGTTCTTTGTGTTATGAAAATTTCACTTCCGGAACTCCCAAATTCATCATGCTTACTTACCCCCCCAATAGAATTTGATGGATTTTGATCAATACACTAACTCTTTCTTCATATGTAATCTTTTAGGAGGATGTAAAGCACACTTTAAAGACAGAATCTATGCAAGGCATGTGAAAATAAAGGTGAGAAAAACATAGTCTTTCCATAAATGAAATTGTATATCAAATATATGTTGTATGGTCCTTTATGGTTCCCAGCAGTGAGGCAGATACTTAGCTCAGAACATTCTGACATCATTGCAAAGCTGCTGCATTCAAAAGATGAACTCAATGAGCCTCAAGCCACTAGCTAGGATGATTTTCTACCAAATCTTAAGCTTTTCCACTGGGCCAGGATGTTAGATTCTCATCAGCATCAGAATCATTAAAGGTTGGCAGGAGAGTCATGAAGCCCACAGAAAACTGTGCTTTGCTCTGACACCATGGATGAAAGGACAAGAGGGCCTTGCACTGCAGAGGGCATGGTAGCTGGGCACAAGAGCTGGGCCAAGGATGAGCTGATGCTCTGGTCCAAAGCAGTAGCCATGGCAACAGTAGTGATGGCAGCTCTGCTCCTTCCAGCAATGATGCCCATAAGAGGCATTGACCAAGGGGAGCCAGTTGTGCTTCTGAGCTAGACTCTTGCCAAGGGAAGCTCATGCAACTTTTAAGCAGTGGGAAAGAAAATTTGCAAACCTCTTTCATGTTACCCTCAAAGATCCAAATCTATATTGAGAAGGCAAATGCCCAGTTGTCCAGGCTGGCCAAGTCCAGGTATGAGTCCCTAGCACAGGCAACCTGCAGCCTGCCTCAGACTGTCCTTTTCTTCTCTCTCCCTCTGCTCAGGGCAGAGGCATCCCAGAGGAGGATATATACTCTTGAAGCCACCATTCATATCAGACAGGAATGCCACTTCTCAAAGAGATGAAACCTGTGTACACATAACAACACCCGCTGGGTCCTCCTGCCACCAGCCATGAAGCAAGGTGGCTTTTGATCCAGACACTGACGGATGGTTCTTCTGAATGAAGGAGACGACGAGAACAAATGAGCAGGCCCACTGGGAAGGCAAGCGACTGGACGAGGATGGGAATGAAAGTGTTTAGCACAAAGGTAAACACAGCAGCCATTGCCACGAAAGAATTCTGAATGACAACCAGCTGACTCCGCTTGATAACTCATATTTAAAGATTTACATGCTCTTTGCGAAAGTACATGTAAGCTCCTTAGAGGCTTCAGACCTGGTTAGCTAGACTTTTCTGTCAGAGGAGGAAGAAAAATTCAAACAAATGTCATGAAGGAGGGAGGACTGATTGAAATACAGCAGGAGAACCGCTGAGTGGGGAGCAGGGGACCCAGAGGGAAAGTGGGTGCCTCTGACCAGGAGAGAGGGTGGGCTTTCTCACTGTTGTTTCAAAGTGGAAATCCCTGTTAAGGCTCGTTGTAAACACACTAGGAACTGCTGAGTGAGCTTGGAGGGTGTACCCTCACTTCCCATGAACGCTTGTCCTTTCCTTTATGTAGCGTTCTGGTTTTATTTCCTGTAATTTAAAAAGATTTATAAATTGGACATGGAGCTATGTCTAGAATCCCAGCAACTGGGAATCAGAGGCAGGAGGACACACACACACACATACACCCCATAGTGGGATTGCTGGATCATGAGGGCTCTATATTTTCAGTTCTTTGAGCAACCTCTCTACTGCTTCCCATAATGGCTATATTGATTTACATTCTTACCAACAACAGACAAGAGTTTCCCTTTGTTCACATCCTTATCAATAGAAACATCAAGAGATCTATATTCCTGTTCAGGAAGAATTCATTTTTGGTTCTGGTCTTAAGCAGAAATCAGTTACTTAGGCAGAGTTCGTAAAATAATTGTCCAATAAGCATTCTGAACTTTCCCTATGCACCATTACTCCCCACTGTAAAGGTCAATATTAGATTCTTATCTTCCCAGCTACCCTTGCTGCTAGGATGGTCACGTGACTAGAACCTGACTTCAGCCAAAGTCCAGTGAGGTCGTGAAAAGAGAAGTGAAGAGGCACCTTCTAGCATGAGGTGACATGCCTCAGGATGGCAGAATAGAAGTAAAGATCCTGTCCTGGGTGCTAGGGAGATGGCTTGGCATGCAAGCAAGAGGACCTGAGTTCATTCCCTAAGACACAAAACACACTTTTTGTTTAAGCCAATGTGATGGCATTCTCTTGCCATCCTAGTACTAGTACTGGGGAGGCAGAGTTAGTGATCCTGGGGGCTTGATGGTCAGTCAGCCTAATCCAGGTCGATGCCCTGTCCCCCCAAAACAAGATGACACCTAGACCACACACACACACACACACACAACTGGGATTGCTTACATCCACATTTCTTATTATATGATAATTTCTATTGCTTAAGTATCTGTATATAAACCAGGCTTTCTGTTGCCTAAATCTGTATATAAACCAGGCATAGTGGTTTATGCCTATAATCCTAGTCCTTGGAAAGCTGAGACTGGAGAATCATGATTTTGAGGACAACCTGGACTACAGATAGGCCAACAAAGGTTAAATCCTTACTGAATTTGACCCTCCTGGCAAAGGTATAAAAGGAAAGTGGACCTGTCTGAGACAGAGTGACTATAGGGATTGGGACACTGGGAACAAGTTTTTGTCACAGGCAGAAAAGAATGCATAGGTATTCAGGGGTAAGAAGACAATGTGCTCTCGGTGATGCCTGGAACTTTAAACAGAAGCTAACCTGACACACGAGACTTTGATTTCAAGCTGTTCTCTGTCTCTACATTTTCTGTCATCTGAAATCCAGCCCTGGTGCAGAAAGATTTACATGGTATTGGGCCAGTGTTACACCAAGTTGTAGCCTAATGACTTTGGAGCTCCGAGCCAGCCTTGGATAGCATCCACTTACTTATCTGCCCAGAGGGCTCAACAACACCTTATGCCACTTGGTTTCATGACAATCAGATTTTTGTGTAGTGTTAGAGTCTAGCACGGTACCTGGAGGCATAGTAAAAGGACATTTACTGGACAATGCACTGTGTCTGTTGTCCACTTTAGGGTGGTTTATACTATCTCATGAGCCTGAGGGCTGAGTTTCTGTCTCATGACTCCATAGGGCACCTATTTCGGGTAAGGTGAGCAGAATTTATTCAGTGCTGTCTTCTTGGAGGTAATGTGTTAGGTACTGAGATGTAGGAGGAAAATTCGGCCTTTGTTTCCCTCATGCTTTCCACTGAACAGGCTGTGACAGGGTGTCTGTTTTGATCAGCTATGCTGTCGGTGATTTCTCTCTAATCTTGACTTTCTCTGATGTAAGCTGTGAAGACATCTGTTGGTGTTAACCTGCCTCTGTTGTGTGAGATGCATTGGGTCTGCTCATCGCGCTCGTGGCCAAGGCTGGCTGCCCCCTGGGAACTCCCCAGCTGTCCAGTTAGTCATCTGCCAAGGGACAGGTGGTGCTTTGGAGACACTGTAGAGTGAAATGTGACTGTCACACCTGGCCTTTAAAAGCTTCCCTGTGCTATACAAACCAGGAAGTGATTTACTGCCTGTATCCTTGTCCCTGTGAGACCATCCACTTTTCCATCTCCTCATAGGATTAGTGACTTTTTTCCTTGCGGTAACCAAATGTCTGAGAAAATCAACTGAAGGAAGGGTTGGTTTAAACTCACAGCTGGAGGAAACAGTGCTCGTGTCAGGGGTCGTGGAGTCAGTAGCATGAGCCGCTTGTATTGCACATGCTGCCAGGAAGCAGAAAAGGGCGGACAGTGCTGCTCAACACACCCACTCCTTTATTCTGCCAAGGACTCCATGGACCATAAAATGGAGGTGCTCACATTCAGGGTGTGTCTTCCCTATTTACTTAAACCTGCCTGAAACCATCATAATAGCCACACCCAAAGGCATGTTCCCATGGTGATTCTAAATCTACTCAAGTTGATAGTGAAGGTTGGTCATCACATGCACCCTTGGCTCTATTTCAGGGCCATCTGGATTTTTGACCTTTCCTAATTGGCATCCTTGGGCTGTGGCTTGCTGTTTTTGACCCGACCTAAGACATGTAAGGAAGCCTTATTTTAGGTTCCTCCCTGAAGATAATTATTTTGCAGTGTGGTCCATCACCCAGGAGCTGGAACTCATCAGACATTAGATCAAAAGACTCAAGACTCTCACCCAAGGGACAGCCACTTGTGTCTCAGTCGCAGTTCTGTTTTGTGTGCGTTGGTGTATAATATTATCACTTTCAAATGTTATTTCGTGTCTATTTTGTATAGAGTGTGATGCCATGTGTGTGCATGTGGAGGCCATGCAATACCAAAAGTCCTCCTCAGTTGCTCTCCGCCTATGTTTTGAGACAGGCTTTCACTGAGCCTGGACCTCACTGTTTTGGCTAAACTAGCTGAGCAGCAAGCCCCGGACCCTCCTGTCTCTGCTTTCCCAGTGCTGAGATGAGATGCACGTGTTGTCTTGGCTTTTTGTTTTGTTTTGTTTGTGTGTTTTTTTGTTGTTGCTGCCTCTGTCTTTTATGTGGATGCTAGGGATCGGGACTGCCATCTTGATGTCTGGGTGGCAGTTTCTAACGTTAAAATGGAAACTGTCAACAAAGCAAAGGAGTCTAAAAGTTAAGCGGGGTTCCAGAGATTGATCAACCTTCTAAAGGCTCAAATCAGCTCAATATTGAGGATAGCAACACATGTAGGTACACACCATACCTTCTACACCCCCCCAACATGCCCCTACAATACTCAGTTGGGCTATTTCCATGGCTACCATGCACAGGGCCATCCCACACACATCCAGATGGCGGCCTTGAGGGGGGGCGAGGCCTCCTTGCCCAGGCCATGTGCTGTTATGAGCATCACAGGTTAGGTAGGGGCTTTGGAGCCATGGTGATGGATTAGGCAGTTTCTTTCTGAACAGCCACTCAGCCTCGGCATCTGTGAATCTCATAGCCAGGTGGTGAACTTGAATAACCTCCTTTCGATGTAGGTAGGAGACCCCAGTTGGTTCTGCCTTGCCATCTGTGGCCTCCTTCTCTCACAGAGAAGTGTCCTGAAACTCAAATTTCTTAATCAAGTCATTATTTGACACCGCTGCTTCCTGTCTGTGGGGCTCTGGCTGCAGCCATGCCTCCAGTGTGCAACATACTCAGGGTTCTGAGGACAGATTAGAAGAGGATGTGTACAGGGCTGTCATATGTGTGTGGCAGTCTTGGTGAGGACGCCCAGGCACCATGTGCCTTTGTCATAGGCAAGCTTCCTCCACCTTTGGCTCAGAAAACATGTGACAGAGTCCAGTTGGCTTCGAGGGTTCAGTATGTTAGAGCCACAGCTCAGAGAGCAGGAAGCAGAGTGCAGCCACAGACCCTGTGACAGATAGACACGCCTGAAGATCACCGTTCAAAGAAGATCCAGCACCTGAGGATACAATTGTCGGCAAACTGGGGTCAGCTGAAAAGGGACAAAGTGCTATAGTCTTCACGTTTATCAGCTCATGCTTCGAGACCATCTGTGCCTTCAGCAGTGCTCAGCAGGAGAGACCATCTGAGACACAGAGACCATCAGACCCTGCATCAATGTCCCTCTCCAACTGCTTGAAGTAATAGGGAACCAAATACTTGGTCCTTTGGGAGAAATCAGATATTCTTGGGTGATGTGAATTAAAATTTAAAAACAATTCCATAGGATTTTTAAAGTTGGCTGGGAAGATGGCTTGCTGCACAAGTATGAGGCCTGAGTTCAGATCCCCGCATCTATGTTAAGAGTCAGGCATGGTGGCAAACACCCGTGAGCCCAGGCCCTGAGGAGGTGGAGACAGGAGGATCCTGGAGGCTCACTGGACAGCACAGTCCAGCTGGCTTAACAAGCTCCAGGTTCAGGAGAGAACCTGTCTCAAAAAATCAGGTGGAGGGTGATTGGAGAAGACATCTGATATCGACCTCTGTCCTTCACATGCGTGTGTGCATGTTCATGTGTGTGTATGCATGCAAATGCCACACCCCCATAACTTTTTAAAAACATTTTTAAAGTATTTTATTTTTATATAGGTGCATGTATATATGTATGTATGACATGTGTGCAAGTGCCCATGGAGGACAGAAGAGGTTGTAAGATCTCCTAGAGTTAGAATCACAGGTGGTTGTGAGCTGCTCAGCATCAATGCTGGGAACCAAACTCCAGTCCTCTGGAAGAGCAGCAAGTGCTCTTAACCACTGAGCCATTTTTCCAGCTGCTACAAGATTTTAAAAGGTATTTCAATAATTGTCATAAAGCAAGGCAGACTTATTGAAAAAAATTAGAAGAACATGTAAGCAAAAATAAGAAAAACCTGTTGACCATTTTGCTGACTTTCCATACATATTCATGTATTTATAACCATTTATCTATTATCTGCCCTCCTACCTATCTATACCCAGTTGGACCTATGCTTAAGAAGTCAGATCCCACCGATTTCCAACTCGTATTTATTCTCACTGACAAGCTTTACGATTCATCAGTAAATAGCATCATTTTAGTGACTGCACTGTATTCCAAGATGCGGACAGACGTTCAAAGGCTGTGGTGGTGCAGTGCATTTTGTTTGAGTATATACCATACATTAACATCTGCAAACCTTTGAAAAGGCAGTCATCATAGGACAGTCTACTTCTCCTCTAGCCACTACCAGACTGTCACACTGCTGGAGCAACAGGATCGGCAGCTGCAAAACTGGGCCCTTGTGAGACATGTTGGTCACTTCCCATTTGATGAGGGGATTCAGAATACGCCACCCCAATTAATCCATGCCTCTTCTGTTATTTGATCAACTGTCCCAACCCCAGCTATGAGCAACAATATGAGAATAGCAAGACTTATCACAGGAGGTAGAGAGGAGCCAGTGAGATGCTTCAGTAGATGTGACCAAGCCTGAAGGTCTGAGTTTGATTCCCAGGACCTACGTGGTGGATGGAGAGAATCAATTTCCCTTAGTTGCCCTTTGACCTCCACATGCGTAGTGTGGTGCATACACACACTAAACAAATTGTTTTAATTAAAAAGAAAGGAAGAAAGTAATTGGGGCCCTGACTCTGGTGACTGGACCTTACTACAATAACCGTCACCCTCCAGTGGTCTGCCCACACCTGTCCTGGTCACTTCCATGCCGCTCAGCATTCTGAATGCTTCAGTCTCCTCTTCCTTGTGGGGTTGCTTCTGAGAAATCTATCACCATTTGTTAAAATGGAACCTAAAGGGCTGGAGAGCTGGTTCAGTCGGTGAGCACTGGCCGTTCTGGCAGAGAACTCAGGTTTGGTTCCACACAGCAGCTCACAAACACCTGCTACTTTATTCACGTACACAGGCACAAGGTGCACATAAACTCATGCAGGTAAACCCTCATATATATAAAATATAAATAAAAACTTTCGGAAACTGCCATGTAAGCCTGTGTGCCTGATGACTCTGGATATTTTCCTTTCCTACAAAACAGAAATTGCTAACATTTGTAACCTTTCCTTCCATCTAGTCATACAGTACCTCCCCATTTTCCTCTCTTTCCCTGAGCTTCAAATAGGAGTGGAGTTATCCTATGTCTAAAGCCAAGCATTGGCTTTTTATGGTAAGGTATCACGTTTCAGAACCTGTGCACACAGCTCACACAGAGACACAGCACAGGTGCTGACTCAGTACAGGTGGCGCGGGGTCTGAGAGTCTGTGTCTAATCAGCTCCCAGCTAACACTGGTGTCCTAGATGGTGATCCACATTGAGAAGTGGGGCTTAGGAGTGTGATGTAGTGTCACCTGGAGGCCTCCTAGAACCCAGCTCTTCACTAGAGTGGCTTAGTGAGTCTGAGCAGGTCCTAAGAGTTTGCATTTACAAGTGCCACCTGAGATGCGCAGGCTACTGTCCTGGGGGACACACTGTGAGAATTATTGCTTAGAGCACATTCAATGAAACCAGGCAGAATAGATTTGTAGTGTGGGAGGTCCTCCTGTCTATGTGTTGCTTTTATTGGTTAATGAATAAAGAAATTGGCTTGGCCTATAGCAAGGTAGAACTTAGGTGGGGAAAGCTAGGCTGAATGCTTGGAGAAAGAGGGCGGAGACAGAGAGAAGCCACAGAGCCACTACCAGAGACAGACATGCCGAAACTTTGCCGGTAAGCCACGGATTAATAGAGATGAGTTAAATTAAGATGTAAGAGTTAAGCAATAATAAGCTAGAGCTAATGGGCCAAGCAATGATTTAATTAATACAGTTTCTGTGTGGTTATTTTGGGGCTGAGCAGCCGGGAACAAAACACGTGGCCTCCTACAACAGATTTGTCCTTGGGGTCCCCCTTTGTCCCTGTGTAACCTTAGCAGGTTTCTCACCCACTGTACAGTGGCTTGTTTAGCTCCAAATTAAAGATAATAATACCACCTAAGAGGCCGGAGAGATGGTACAGCGGTTAAGTGCTTGCTGCTCTTGCAGAGGACCTGAGGTTGTTTCCCAGCAGTCATGTTGGTCAGTTGCTCTAACTCCAGCTTCAGGGGATCTGACGCCCTCTTCTGTCCTTCATGTCATCATGAGTATGATGATGTCACACTTCAATTAAAAAAAATAAAATATAATCTTTATAAAAAAATCACTATCACTTAAGTTAGGTGGCTTTTGTGAGCCTTATGCAATGTGAATGAGACCACCATAGCTGCTCTTCCTTTCGGCCAGGTGAAAGATTGAACGGTGCCCATCTGCTGCTCTTTAGAAACCTTCAGTGTTCAGGGGAGGGAGTTACACCTCTCTCCAGACAGAAGAGCTCTCTCCTTGGGCATGCTGTCCCCTTTAAGGCAGAAAGTCACCAGCTCTACATTTTCCCCCCAGTGCTGCTGTTCCTCATTAAGCAAGGGGATGCTGGGCGCAGCCTGCCTTTAACCTGGATGCTCGGAAAATCCTTATAAATAAAGAATGCAGACAGGCCTAATGAGGGTAGCATCTTCTCAGGCTGCAGCAGTGAGGTTTGACTCTCCCAGCTTCCCAGGAGGGTGGGAAGCTCAAAGCCAGTTCTGGCTAGTGTGGATTAGAGTGTTCCTGACAGCCCAGGAGCCGCTGTCTTGGAGTGCTTTAATCATATGCAAGGCCACAACTAAAGCGCGGGGCGGGGGGGGGGGGGGGGGGGGGGGGGGGGGGGGGGGGGGGGGGGGGGGGGGGAGGGGACACGGGTGGGGGGTGTTGGTGTGGAAGGGCTGGGTGGGGGCAGTGGGAGTGTGGATAAGCAGGCTCCTGCAGCCAGGATTTTTGCTTGCATGTGAAGACTGGGGAGGGAGCTGAGTGGGCAGGCTGGCATTTCAGGCAGAGCAAACAACAAAGCTCAGAGACTAGGGACTGCCTAGTAAGGCAACATGGGTACTGCCAGGTAGGGTTGGTAGGGTTGAAATGCAGAGGAGCAGGAAAGGCAGGGTTCTGGGGGTGCTGGGTCACATCAGGTGTGTTGTGGGACTGAAAAAACAGTTCAGTCAGTTGCTTGCTTTGCAAAAACAAGAACCAGAGCCTGAGTTCTGGAAGCCACATTTTAAAAAAGCTGGGTGTGATGGCATGTGCTTACGTGCTTGCATTTCCAGCCCTGGTGGGTTGGTGGGTATTTGGGGTCACTGGGCAGCCAGATTAGCTTTACCAGCAATCTAGTTCTAGGCCTGTGAGAGACCCTGTCTCAATAAAACCGAGGTGGGCAGTATCTGAGGAATGACAGTGGAGATTGTTCTCTGACCTACGAACATACACAGGCACACGCACATACACATGTGCGCGCGTGCGCGCGCGCGCGCACACACACACACACACACACACACACACACACACACACACACACGCACTTATGCATGCACATGTTCCTGTTATGGCATGGCAGAAAGTCCCAGCTGAGGGAAGAACGCTATCAGTAAGGACGCTTTTGATTGTAAAAGACAGAAATCAATATACCCTAGTTTGTTGAGGTGTTTAAGCTGTCACAGGATCCCAGGTGGGAAAGCAGCAGTCTTGCAGCAGAGGCCGGCTCAGGAAGCAAGATGGCATCCAGGTTCATTATCTTCTTACTGACCCCCCATTTGGGCTTTCTCTGCTTTAAATGGTTCACATGGATGAAGGGAAAAATGCTTATTCCACGGTGCATGCCCAATACTTTTTACTCCATAACACATGCCCAATGTGTTCGGGATTTTGCTACCTGGAGAGAAATTACCTTAGTCTCAAATAAGTTCTGGGAAGTTCTCCCATACACCATGAAGAAACTCTGAATGACCACCTTGGGTTATGCGCCAATCAAATCTTGCCATAATGGAAAACTGAGACACAACTGTTCAGCGCAGCTCCTGGGACCCTGAGATGTGGATCAGACAAGGAGGGGAAGGGCTTTTATTCTGAAACAGAGGCTTCAAACGTTAGACCTACAGGGAGGAGTGGAGCAGACTCTCACCTGAGGGGTTTTTGCCCATTGTGTATAATTCCTGTTTTGTTTTGTTTTGAGACAGGTTTCCCTGTGTAACCATGGCTATTCTAGAACTCACTCTGTGGACCAGGCTAGTCTTGATCCACCTGTCTCTTGCTGGGTTTAAAGGCGTGTGCCACCACTGTCGGGTTCCACCTGTTCTTTCTGGACCAACAGTAGAGACAGAACCAAGTTTGAAGTTTTGGTAATGGTTTGGCTCCTGGGGACATAAACTTATGACAATTTTGGGAACAATATTGAGGTCTGGAAGATGACACCATCTATAGATAGCATCAAGATCAACCTGGATGAGAAAAAAAGCACAAGTTAGCAAACAGCTCTCCCATACACCATGAAGAAATGCTTCCTTAAGTGTGTAATCTGAAAACATCAGGCAGATAGCTCGGCAGTGGAAATCAACGTATGTGAAAACTCCATCCACCCATGATGTCACGGCTTTCTTTGTCCTCCCCCCCCCTTTTCCTTCCAGCTTCTCTAGTGCAGAGGCTTCTGGAGTTTCTGAGGGTAAACAACCCTTTGCGTTCCATATTATATAATGAGTAATTTCCACGGAGCTTTTCGTCATCTTAAGTATCTTTACCAGCACTGCGTTCTTTGGATTAAATATGCTGTACCCTCCTTAGCACTTAATTAAGATGTGATTTAAAGATTTGAGACTATGGTGTGAATCAGAGAAAATGACTGAGTCCAAGCAAAATTAACTTAAAGTTTGATTATTTATTTTTGTTTCTGCATGGATGTGGAGGCGAGAGCTGAGCCTGCGGAGGCCGGAAGATGGTGTCTGGACCCCTGGAACTGGGTTATAGTTGGTTCTGTGGTTGTGAGTTTTGTCCCGTGATTCTGGGAAGTGGCCTTGGGGTCCTCTGGGAGAGCAGGAGGGGCCCTAAACCACAGAGTCATCTCTCCTGTCCCTCGCAGGAACTTAGAAGAGAAAATGTCTTCTCCAAATTGCAGAGCTGGAAATCTAAGGTGCCATTAGTTTCATTTGTTGGGACACAGCCTCAGCCTTCCCCACCTGATGTCAGCTAAGGGTGACTGAGTTTCCCATAACTTCAGAATGCTCAGCACGTCATGTCATGTGACTGCATGACCGCTTGTCAGAGAGGAGCCATTTATTATATTTTGTAACAGAGGAGAGAGGGATTTTTTTTTTCCATTTCAGTCCACTGTCATGAAAATAAAAGTGGTGAAACTGAAATGAATTAGGGCAATTTAAAGCCAGGCTGGTTTCCTGACTGGTAGGTAAGTCTGCACGCAGAAGCATGTACATTTCTGGGCTTGGCTGGCTTTCTGGGCACTCTTTGCGAGCTGCACGGGGCTCTAAGCTTTACGTCTGGTTATAAGCTAATACAAGCGGTTAGCCCCTTTGCAGATGAAAAGCACCTCCAGCTCATTCTCTCATTCTGTACTTCACTGTGGATTCCTCTGGGGTAATTCAGCCAGCCTATGGTTTTTTTTTTTTTTTTTTTTTTTTTTTTTTTGAGAAGTGGTTGAGCAGATTCATTTCAAAGCACATTTACATTTGAAAACAGGGGTTTATCAGCTAAAAGAGCTGTTCTTGAAAGGCAGGCATGCAGAGCAAATTTAGAACAAGCAGACCATTTAGCCTGATAGCCATAAATGGCCCCCAGACCTTAATGCACGCATCACAATAGATACAGATTGACTCTTGACGATGTCCTTGTATTTCACCCTGGGGAACAGGAGGAAAGGAAGTTCTGTCACCCTGTTTCTCCACAGAATGTTCTGAAACACTCTAGGCTGGCTTCAGCAGGATTATAAACACACACTTGACCAGAAGCAAACCCCTGGAGAAGCCTTTCAGTGTGGTAGATGGGTGGGATCAGATTGTGGGTTGGTCTCTTGGTTCTACCAGTTACCGATATTAGAACTGAGCTGGGTCTTATCTTTCTTGTCTGGAAGTGGGAGAAAATCCCCAAGCTTACAGAATCATTGGGTGCAGTTATTATATACTCAGTTATGTAATGTGGTTCTCAGACTCCAGTCTGAGTGCAGATCACATTAAATCTCCATACAGGCTCTTATGCAGTAGGTCTAGGGTGTTTGTCTTACATTCTGAATGTGTGTGTATGTGTGAGTGCGTGTGTGCATGCGTGGCTGTGTATGCAGGTATGCATGGCTGCCAAAGGATAACCTTGCCTGCCTATCATTCTTCATATTTTAAAGGTTTATTTTATTATTTCTACGTGTGTTTGTGCATTTGTGTGTGTAGTCCGAGGCCAGAAGAAGGTGTCAGATCCCTTAGAATTACAAGAGGTTGCAAGTTTCCTGATTTGGTGTTGGGACCCAAACCCAACTTGTCTGAAAGAGCAACAAGTTCTCCTAACTGCCATGCCTCCTCTTCTAGCCCCAACCTTGGTATGTTTTGTTTGTTCTGACATAGAGCTTCTCATTGGCCACCAATTAGACTGGGCTGACCTTCCTGGTTCTCCCTCCCCAGTGATGGGATTTCAGGCATGCATCACTACCTCTGGCTTCTTTGCATGGGTTCTGAGATCAAACTCAAGTCCTTGTGCTTATATAGCAAGTACTTGACAAGCTGAGCCATGTCACCAGCTCTGTAGAGGGTTTCTAACAAGATCTGGGCAGTGCTTGCTGGGGTCCTGGCTGCATTGGCAGTAGTGAGCATGCACTCAAATGATAGTGTGGGTTACTAAGTCCTCCCTACACTTCTGTTGCTTCTGCTTCACAAGCATCTACTTTGTCTCCCTCTGGTTATGTCTGCTGAAATGGTTCCACTAGTTAGCTTTCTTCTCCCTTACTCCATGTCCTTAGATCTCTTTGTCCTTAGAAACATCTACTCATCCCAGAGCAATAAAGCCCATCCTGATGGTAAGGCAAAAATTGTGCAGGAAAACTAGATTTAAAGTAAGCAAACAATGGGCTGGAGAGATGGCTCAGAGGTTAAGAGCACTGACTGCTCTTCCAGAGGTCCTGAGTTCAATTCCCAGCAACCACATGGTGGCTCACAACTATGTGTAATGAGATCTGGTGCCCTCTTCTGGCCTTCAGGCATACATGCAGGCATACATGCAGGCAGAATGTTGTATACATAATAAATAAATAAATCTATAAAAATAAATAAAAAATAAACCTCTTTAAAAAAAGTAAGCAAACAATACCTGCTATGTATGCAAAGAAGGCAAATTGAGTCCTTTCTATTCCTTTTCCTAGGTCCTTGGCAGACATTACCAATCTATCACATACATAGCTTTGGAAACCTTGATGCAGTGTTCCATTCAGCTGGTAGCAATCAATAAGAGGTGGCTTTAGAGATGAGTCAAGGTTGGAGATGATGAAAAGGAACAAGGTCTGTGTTTCATGACCAAATAGGCCAGTACTTCTCAACATTTTTAATGCTGTGACCCTTTAATAAGTTCCTCATGTTGTAGTGACCCCCAGCCATTAAATTATTTTCATTGCTACTTTATAACTGCAATTTTGCTACTGTTATGAATTGTAATATAAATATCTGTGCTTTCAGATAGCCTTAGGCAACTCTTGGGAAAGGCTCATTCAACTCCAAGGGAGTCTTGACCGCAGATTGAGAATCACTGAAAATGGGCAATCTATGCTTGGTCACTATGTATTGAGAAATCACTTTCGGGTTTTAAATCATCATTATATTCCCACACAGTGGTCACGGGACCCTGCCTGCTCAGCCCGAGAATGGGGAGTTCACAGCCCTTGACAGTGAGTTGCAGGTGTAGATTATTTGAAGTGACAGGGTCACCATGTTATACTGAAATCTGCCCCAGAGGGCTGCTCCTCTAGGAAGCATGTTTTCTTTTTAACCAATCTTTCCCCCACTGTGTGTGTGTGTGTGTGTGTGTGTGTGTGTGTGTGTGTGTGTGTACTAACACAACTATGTGCCCACCACAGCATAGGAATGGAAGTCAGTCATCTTTGTTTCCCTTCTCACCACTGGAAGTAGAGACATGTGCTACTGTGCCCAGCTCATGTGGGTTCTGGGAATCTGAACTCTACATGCTTTCTCAGCCAGCTCTTTATCAGGCCATGTCCCTAACCCTCCCTACTATAGTCTTTCAGGTATTTGATGGTAGTCATGAGAACCCTCTTTTCTTCTCTGGCTTCAATCTGCCCAGTTCTTTTCTATAAAAGCCTCTAGCCCATTGATGAGAAAAGGAGATAACTTTGATGGTTGCTCTGGTTTGGTGTCCCCAACAAGGTCCATGTATGAAAGCTCATGGCAGTATTAGGAAGAAACATTTGTCTGGCTCATGGCTGTGGAGATTATGGTCCATGCAGGGATTATGGTCCCTGGTCAATTGGATCTATAGTATCTGGACTTGTGGTGAAGCAGAACATGACTTAGAGGGTTGATGCCAGTTTCATAATAGTCAGGAGAGAGAGGGAGAGAGAGAGAGAAAAAGAGAGAGGGAAAGATAGATAGAACATATTTAGCAGGATACTCCAGTGACCCATTTCCTTCCAGAAGGCCCTCCCTGTGAATTTTCCATCACTTCCCAATAATGCCACAAGATGCGTCTGTTTGTGGATTAACCCATTGATTTGATTCACCAGTTTAGAACTAAGCCTTCCATTCATGATCCTTTCAGAGGTGCCCTTCCTATCCAACTGCAATCACAGTTCTACACAGTAGGGGTGTTCTGTGAATTGTAGGGTATCGACCAGCATCCTGGCTTCCACCCATTTGATTCCACCAGCAGCTACTGCATGCTGGTTGTGACAATCTGGCTATTCCAGGTGCTGCTGAACACATTCTGGTGGCCAAAGTTTCCCTGGTGGAGAAGCGCTGCTCTGGAAATGTGGAAGGTCACAGCTCCTGTGCTGCGGGAGAATTGTCTGTATTCTGTCAATCATGATTTAAATAAATGCTGATTGGCCGATAGCCAGGCAGGGAGTATAGGTGGGAAAACCAGACAGGAAGTAGAGGTGGGTCAATGAGAACAGGAGTATTCTGGGAAGAAGGAAGCTCCCTCTGCAGTCCTGCCCAGACCACTGAAGAAGCAGGATGTGACCTGCCCCGCTGAAAAAGGTACTGAGCCATGTAGCTAACATAGATAAGGATAACTGGTTAATATAAGTTATAAGAGCTAATACGAAGCCTGAGCTAATGGGCCAATCAGTTTATAATCTTCTGGAGACCTCTGTGTGATTTTCTTTGGGACCTAATAACTGTGGGACCTGGTGGGAGGACAGAAACCAACCAGTCCCTCATGTTACACTTGTGGGGCAGGTTTATTCCCAGGGATCATTGTCTTCCTGGAAGTCATGACTCAGTTGTGAACAATTGGATTCTAAACTGAGAAACATACACATTCAGCAGTCCAATTTTCCAGCTCCATTTTGCTTTTCGTGTGGCTGAGGAATTGAGCCATAGAGAAACTGAAGCCAAATGTATTAGAAAATGTAGGAGACCTCCTATTGGAGGAGGGGCATGATTGGGGAAGAGAAAGAGCAGCTACTCTGTCTTTTGTCCCAGCTAAGTGCAATTTATGAGAAATTACTGTTTTTTGAGTATGAAAAGGTTCACGAAGGGGAGGGGACAGAGGACCAGCCTCTTAGCTCTACGGATTCTAGCTAACAACAAATTCTCTGTCCAATTCCGCTCTCAAATCCCACTTGAGTCCTTGAGAGTGTTGAAGAATTAAATAGCTCTCCAAACAAATCCATAATCCATTGTTGCCCTGGATATATTTAATAGCAGATCTTATGAGAGTGAGAGTAAGAGACACAGTTTTATGACTGAGGAGACTCAAATGCCTCGAGAGTCACAGGCCACTGATCACAGGCGATTGACCGCAGGCAGCATTTGCCCCCAGAGGCGATGTTTCTGAGGATCTTTCTCTCAGTTCTGTAACACTGGTGTCCAATGAAAGCTGGCAGTTCTTCATTGAAGGATTTGTTCGATTCTTTAAGAAGTTCGCATTTCTGAACACATCCTGAAGTCTGCAGGGAGTAGAGAGGCCGCTTTGTATGCTGGCTTCAGCAAACGGTACATGACTGGATGGATAAAGCAATGAGACCTGGTCCCAGACATGAGGTGACAGTCAATACTAGTTCAGCGCGTACTGATTCTGAGAGTCAATATTAGCTTAGCTGTAACAAGAGGCAAGATGCTGTCAATTCAGGGAGGGAAGAACTGGGCCAGGGGTGCACCGTCATCACCACCCAGCGCTCCTGCCCTCCCTTTCCTAGTGTCCACGGCTGTCCATGCAGCGAAGTTGGCACAAAATAAAATAATGTACTTTGGTTTTAGTAAGGTGACGCAGAGTTGGATTAGAAGTGAGTCAAGAGTGTTAGAGTTCAACTTCTCATTTTATAGGTGAAGAAATGAAGTTCAAGTGGAAATAATAATGATAATAATAATGATAACAACCCATGTGAGATGTTAATTTTCTGTCACATGCTTGGGGAATGTGCCTTCATACATCCTCTACCTTCCCTTCTGTGAGCGAGATGCTCTTGTTATTCCATCCCCAGAGATGAAGAAACAATGGATCCAGAAGCCGGTCGCTTGTGGTTAAGTCAGGCTGAAAGGTGGGAGCTGCTGAGATCCATCGTCTGCACTGCTGGATGCTCTCATCTGCAGCCTCTGCCTTTCCTGCCCTCTTCCTGCTTATACAAGGGCACTGGGCACTGCTGACTGAACCAGGCCTGGAAAAGTGGTTCACTGAATTCTGAAGACGGCAGCCCAGGAGAGCGGCAAGAATAGGAGAGCTACAGTCTTTCCCAAAGTGATGTGTGAAGAAGGCTTGGGACAGCTATGAATCACTAAGAGTCGTGTCTTAGCAGGGTAAAGGGCCAGCTAGATTGGCCATCAATGGTACATCTATGAGGTTAACACTTTTGAAAATTTGTTTTATTTTTAATTGGATGTGTATGTACCCATATAAACATAGATATATTCTAATATACATAATTTTTACTCGTATATATTAACTGAATATTATATGTACATAGATATATACATATGTTAATCTGTATTTACACAGATGTTTATACATATTTTCTTCATCATATTAACTATACATGATAATGGGTCTTGTGGTATAATATTTGCATATAATGTACATCATCATATTTATCCCCTACTGCTGTCTCCTCTCTTCCTCCTTGACTCTTGTCTCTTCTCCTTTGATATCCCCCTTCCCCAAGATTCTACAAATGAGAGGAAACATCTGATATTTTGTTTCTCAAGTCTAGTTTATGGCTCTTAACACGATGACTTCCAGTTCCCCCCGTTTATCTGTAGACAACATGGTTTTGTTCTTCTTTCTGGCTGAATACTATTCATACCAGTTTCCTTATCTATTTAAGCACCAATGGCACCTGGGCTGATGATTTAACGTGGTTATTAACAGAGGCATGCAGATATCTCTATTATGAGCCTTGATTGTTTTGGTTTTCAAACAATTCTTTGTTAGGTGGAGACCTGGAAGCTAATCCAGCATCTGACCTGAGCGTGTAAGTCTGAGAAAACATAGCTGCTGTGACTGACTTTGTAGAATGCTGGAGCAGTCAGTTCCCTGGGCGCGGCAGACCTGTCTCTCCTGGGTGGGAGAGATGGGCCATGGAAGAGGGGCTGTCTCTTCAGCAACACCTCTGCCCTTCCCAGTGCCCAGGCAGCCTTCATTGCCACAGAAAACTCGTTTCCTTTACTAAAGCACATCCCAGGATTCGGCGTTGGCACCATACCAGCACTCTAGAGCGAAAGCCTTATTTGAATTCTAAAGAATAGTTGTACTCAGAGGAACAATGTTCAGAAGTTTGAAGATTTGTGTGTGGCACACAAACACCCAACGCCATGATACTGACAGGGAAATGTAGAGCTAAAAGTATAATGTTTAGTATTTTGTGTTCTGTTGTCTCAGATTTACAAGCAAAAAGCAAAACCCCTAAAATCTAACAAATCCATCGTGCATGATGGGTCCAGGCAATGAATTTGTGACAAACAGGATAATTCTTCTGTAGATTCATAGGGAGGAGAGGAGAGCGGGCTGGGACTGAGGGATGTCTAGATTTATGATATAGTAGGGTTTTTCTTCCTTGACGGTGTCTTCCTGGGCCAGACACTGCATTCAATTTTACCTGACAAATCTTCATCAGACCTGAGTGGCCAGCGGTGTAAGCTTTGCTGAATCTTTGTCTTCTCTAAGTCCAGGAATCAATTTGAGGAAGCCTTTCATGAAGTATAATCTTACATCTTTACCAGATGCAGGGCAGTTCCTGTTAAGATCTTGGCCAGCCTTGAGAAAGGAGCATGGAAGATCCGAACAACACATGTTTCCAGCCTATCATGGTCATCTAGCTTCATCAACCAAGACACCAACTCTGAGAAGCTGTTGCTTCCTTTCTTTCTTCATGCTTCGTCCATGTCACCTTGGTCACCATTGGCTCATCTCCCTGCATAGCTACGTGGATTCTGCCAAAGCCCTGCTCTACCTCTAGAGTCATGCTACAAAACAAAATGCTCACTGGCTTTCAGTAGTCTCTGGGCACTGCTATAGTTGGCTTTTTTTCCCTTTTCTGGGGGCCTTCCACCTAGCTTCCAAATAAATACACAGAGATTTGTCTTTACTTATGAGTGCCTGGCCTTAGCTTGATTTATTTCTAGCCAGCTTTTCTTAATGAATTATCTTGTCCACCTGTTTTTGTCTCTGGGCTTTTACCTTTCTCTGTTCATGTCTCTCTTTTCTACCCCACGGCTGGCGGGTGGCTGGCCCCTGGTACCCTTTGCTGCTTCTCCTTTTCTCACTCTTTCCCCTTCTCCTCTTCCTCTCCTATTTATTCTCTCTGCCTGGCAGCCCTACCTATGCCTCTCCTGCACAGCTATTAGCCATTCAGTTCTTTATTAGACCAATTAGGTGTTTTAGACAGGCAAAGTAACACAGCTTCACAGAGTTAAAGAAATGTAACATAAAAGAATGAAGCACATCTTTGCAACATTAAGCAGATAGTCCACAGAATAAACAAATGTAACCCATCTTAAACTGTATTTCACAACACACTGTTGACACAAAAACCCAACACTCCAAAGGAGATAAGAGATGGTCCATGGTGGAGTCAATATGAGTGGTCATGGGCCAGAAACACATATTTAGGTTACTCCAAACTCCGTGTTCCGAGTGATGACAGTTTGGTGAGGGTTTATAACATCAGAACAAAGAAAGTCCTAAGGGAAGGCATAATTCAAATAGATTGGTGGAAACATTGGGTAGTTGGGTTAAAGCAACATTGGCAGTCTCTGCTATAGGTCTTAGATGACATTTTTAGTCGTTTGGATGGTGCAAACTAAAGATAAGTTAATACATTTTGAAGGGTTTTATTTGGGCACTGGAGAAATGGCTCAGTGGTTAAGAACGGTTCTTATAGAGGACTCAGATTCAGATTCCAGGACCCATCCAGATCTCACAGTTTCCAACAGATTGAACTCAAGTTCCAGGGGACCTGACACCCTCTTCTGGCCCCCACGGACACCTGCATGTACACAATGCACATACATACACTCATGTCCACATATACACATGCAATAAAATAATTTGAAAAAAATGCTTTTTTTTCTGTTAGTCACAAGGTAGTTAGCTCAGACATTTAAGCAGGCAAGGAATGGCTACTAAAAGGGTGAAAGATAGCACAAGATAAATTGTATTTAAGCTCTGAATCCGCAACATTCCAACCTTTCCAACACTTTGGCTATCCAAATCATCTCCCTGGAGTGACCACCCCCGCCTTCTTTCCTGGAAAAGGGCTTATCTGGTATTTTCCCTACAGAAGCCTCCTCACATCCCTTGGTGTGGAGTGAATCCTTCTTGAAGATTCTACTGCATGATGGTTGTGGGCACCCTACACTTTGGGGGTTCTCTTTGTGCTGAGTTGTTAAAATATGTTCCAAGCTCCATCCTATCCCATCCTTACAAGAGCCCAACAAAGACCACACTTCTTTTGTCTCCATGGTAGCTGAGAAAATACTGCATCACGTGGGAGGTTAGGAGGCTCTGCAGTGGTGGAGGCAGGATAGGAATCTGTGTGGTCCAGACTCTGAGCCCTGTCTTTAAGGATCATGCTATTCTCATTCCTCTGTAAGTTCATGAGAGCACTTAGCAAATCTCATCATTATAAAGTAGCAAGGAAAATAATTTTATGGTTGGGGTTACCACGACATGAGGGTATTAAAGGGTCACAGCATCAGAAAGGTTGAGAACCACTGCTCTAGAGAAACAAAACTTATAGAACAAATACACACATACACACACACATACATATGGGATTTATTAGAATGGTCTAGTACTTACAGATTGTGGTCCAGCTAGTACAACAGCTGTCTACCAACGGAAGGCCTAAGAATCTAATATTTATTCAGTCAGTGAGACTGGATGTCATAGCGGGTCTTCAGTATATATCAGAACTAGAAGTGGGCTCTAGTACCAGTGATAAGCAAGCAAACAAAGAGCAAACACTTCTTTCATCCATGTCCTTTCTGCCAGAAGAAAGCATGGCACCCATTAAAGGTAGATCTTTCCACCTCAAAAGATCTGGATTAAAAGTAGGTCTTCCCACTTCAAATGACTTAATTAAGAAAAAAAATCCCTCACAGGTATGTCTAGCCCCTTGGGTTTTTGGTAATTCCAGGTGTAGTCAAGTTGATATCCGAGAAGAACCATTGCCTTCTCTAACAGAGAGGATAGGTTGAAGTTGCTAGAGTTTTAAGAGAAGATATTATTCCATGACAATATTGGAATGTTTTTGCCAATTAAAATGAAAAACTGATGTTCCAAGAGAGTTTAAACCAGGATTGGATTAATAAAAAAATTTTTTTAAAAATTAAATAATTGATCAGATTCATTAGTAAAGAATTGTAGTCTTGAGACAGGTATAGTGGCACATGTCTCTAATCCTAGCACTCAGGAGGGAGGCAGAGGCAGGTAGATCTCTGTGCTCTCCGGTCTATGTGGAGACTTTCAGGACAGTCAGGGCTGTATAGTGAGACTCTGTCACAACTACAAGGACAGCAAAAGAAACAAAAAAGGAAACTGTTGTCATTATAATGACTTTATTAAATTCATGCAAACTTGGTCTGTGGAGGTATAGCTAGGAAGATACATATGGAGTATCCTAATGGAGAATTATAGACAAATGTCAGACTCTAGCACACCTGGCAATGAACCTTAAGCGTTACTGAGTCCTTTGACAGGCTGGTAAAACTGGTGGATTCTTTCCCTACAAAAACACACACGTGTGTTCTGGAAAATGACTGCTGGTTCCCAGTATTTTCTATTCTCCACGTTCAGGAAGCAGCTGTGGTGGCTTCTGTGGAGTCAGATAACCCTAGGCTTTGTATGTCAGACCTCCCGAGGCTGCTTTCCCCAGTACTGCTCAGGAAGAGTTGGATGTTGTGACAGAAAACAGAATGAAGCCGCGCTGAAATTCCATCTCACCCCAGTCGGAATGGCCGCCATGTAGACATCAAATGACAACAAATGTTGGCAAGAATATGGGGAAAGAGGAACCCTTATTCACTGCTGATGACAATGTCAACTGGTGCAGCCACCCTGGAAATCAATATGAAGGTTCCTGAAAAAGAGAGAGAGAGAGAGAGAGAGAGAGAGAGAGAGAGAGAGAGAGAGAGAGAGAACAAGAGAGAATTCCTTATATCCAAATAAAGTCACATTTTGGATATGGGGGAAGAGGACTCAAAAAATGCAAGGTTTATGGATTTATAGCTCAGACCACAAGGCTGCCTCAGTTCCAGCTGCTGACTCAATTCTTCCTCACCCTATCACCAACATAGTCGCAGGTTCTGAACTTAGGAGGGAGACACCTTTCGGGAGTGGAGGAATTGTTCTGCCCACTCCACAGTGAGCCACGTTGGCCTGGAGAAGTCTCTAGGGCTGAGGCACAGTGAGAGGTGACTGGGGGGCCATGAGATGAGCAGTAAGAAGGGAACTGACCCTGAGGTTGGGGCAGTGAAAAGGGTGCAGATGAGGCCAGCAGAGTTGCTCTGAGGTCCCCAACTTTTCCTTAGAGCATTCCAGTGCAGAGGCCTGGCTCTCCCTGTATGCTGAGTTACTAGGTGAGGTGGGCTGAGGTAGGAGGGGACCAGTTAGGTGAGAACCCAAGAGAGAGGATGAAGGCCTGACCAAGGAGGCAGCAGGAGAGGTCACCATGACAGGGCTGGATTCTTTCTTGGACTGATGTGTGTGAATGTCAGGAGTCAAGAGTGACTTCAAGACTTAAGTTGCTGTTGTTCTCTATAATCACAAACAGGGTTGACAATTACTGACATGCGAAGATGGGTATGATACATAGCTCTCCATCCCCGTTTCTGGCTCTGTCTGTCTCTGATGTAGCTCACTGAACACTGACTTCAAGTATGCAAGGCTAGCTTTCTTTATGCATTTAAACTCAACACTCAAGTCTTCTATTCATACATCTCACAGTTATTAGAAAAATAAAACTTTCACTTGTTCGATGATTCTTCAATTAACTCATGGGCACACATTAAAATTAGTACTGTTTACAGACTGGGTCATTGCTTCCCCTTAAAGACACTCACCTACAGTTATAAATTAAAATGCTTACCCTTTCAATACTTCATATGCCTGGCAGGGCAAACGTACAATATTACTAAGCATTTAAATTACTCTTGTACCTAACACATGAATAATTACAGCAGATTAACTTTTCTTCATCATGTTACAACTATTTGTAAGTCTGAAATAATCAAATCAGGAAAATGAAGCAGAAAAATGCCAGTTCCTTCATTTTGGTGCACCGTATTTTCCTTGCCTTGGAGTGTTGAAGGGGGAGCTGATAATGCTCCATGCTTTACTTACAATATGAAGACAACCCCAGAAATAGTGTGTTGGCTATCAAAGCATGCTGTGAAAGCAGAGAAGCTTCTTTCAATCCAGGTGAAAGCTAACCTTTGGTACGGTCCTGCTTGAGCCACTTGAAAGACTTTTCTTCTACTCCCACAAGTGAAAGCTTATGCAGAAAGAATAGATAATTGAAGTGGGGTTCAAATGATCTGTGTCTTCTAGACCATTGATAAGACAACAAGGCATGTCAAGAGTCAGGCTCAGGAATCTACTGGATGGTTTTCTAAGCATGAAGGCAGGCAAAGCCTGAGACTTTGATGCTTTCTGGACAACTGAATAAACAAATATGCTCCCACCTACCTTTCCATTCCCCATGCCAGTGCTTTCCATGTGATTCGTGTGAAGATAGCATTAGGTAGAAAGATAATGACAGCTGTAGGAACTGTGTCCTCACCTAGAGAGAGGTGGATATGGTACATTTTAACTGTCACCTTTCTTGTTTCTATGACAAAATACCTGGGCAATAAGCAAATTAAGGAAGGAAGGGTTTCTTTCTGGCTCACAGTTTCAAGAAGCACAGTCCATCCTGGTGGGGAAGCTGCCAATGTGAGCAGGAAGCCACTTGCTGGTCATATTCTATCCAGAGTCAGTCAGCAGAGCTTGAACAGGAAGTGGGGCTGGTCATTAAATCTCAAAGCCTCCCAAGTGTTTCACTATTTACAGCGAGGCTCCTTCTCCTATAGATTCCACAAACTTCCCAAACAGCGCCATCATCTGGGAACTAAGTGTTCAAACACAAAGTCTATGGTGGACACTTCCTATTCAAACCACAAGAAGTGTGTATTTTGCTAAGCCCCAAATGCACTCATTTGCTTAATTATGGAGAGGAAGAATAGGGTTGTCCACCTAGGAGTCTTGAGTAGAGAGATTCCTTCAAACATCCCAGCCTTTGAGAACAACCATCACTTCACCCTCCTCCCTCTACTGCACCAATATGGGCAGAACTGGCTAATCTCCAAAGGTCTTCTAGGAAATTATTTCTGTGGGACCAGAACAACCTCTATCCTATCTCTTAGAAGTGATTGGCACCTTCCTAGCATCTGTGATGTGGGTGCAAATTCATTAAGGACCCCAGGCTTCTGAGGGCTAGCAGCAGGCCTACACTCAAGGCTCAGGCCTGAACTGTTTCAGTTCTTATAGTTTGTTGACTCAAGCAGAAGTGCTAAGGACTCGGCTCTGGTTGGTGGGGTTAGGGGTTTTGCTCAGTGGTAGAGCTCTTGCTTAGCATATGTAAAGTTACTCTGTCCCAGCGCCGGAAGAAACATATATGGCTACTGGAGTTTGATGTCGCTGTATAGCCACCTCTCTACTGCACAGAGAGGCAGTGTGAGGAAGCTCTTACTGATGCTGTGCACCAGAACTAAGTTCAGGGTGAAGTGTGACCTACTAAGTGGTTGCAGAAGTCAGGTGACCCAGACACAGAGAGGCAGTATTTAGGCTGGTGCAGGAGAAAAGGCACGTTGCTATATAGATACTCATGGTCATCTATGGAAAGAGACAAGGGATATGGTGACAGTGGTCAGGACCATTGCTATAGAGTGAAGCACAATGTGTATAGGGTCTCTGAGAGGAGAGTGGCCTGATTAAGCATGAGGGGTGACAGAGATTAGCAAGGGGAAAAGGCAGTGAGTGGCAAGGTCAGGACAGACAGACCTGCAGGAATGGTGCCGTGAAGGTCCCAGTGAGGTAGAAGAGAGCTGGAGCAAGTGGCTGTGGGATTTGGTGAGGCTCACACCTGTGAGATGGGCAGCATGTGAGGGTGGTTTTTCTTGAGACTTGCTAAACTCTGGGTGCAGCTCTGTCTTCTTTACAACACTGTCCTGAAAGGCAGTGTCCAGGCTGGGGAGGTGGCCCAGTCAAGCATAGGCACAAGGACCTGAGTTTGATGCCTAGCACCCATGTGAACAATCCTTCCAGTGCTGGGAAGGCAGAAGGCTGATCCCTGAAGCTGGCTTCCAGGCTAAGGAAAAATCCTGTCTCAAAAATTCCCACAGCCACTCCTAGGACAGAGAGAGACAGAGGAAACAAGCTCTACTGGGAGCAGAAGCCAGGAGCAAATCCAGCCCTGGGAGCCAACCCAGTCCTGGGACACTGGCAGACCAGGATTGAGCCAATGACCTGACTCAGAGTCTACGACCTCCACCGGAACCAGAGTGTGGCTGAACCAGTTACCTAAGACACAGAGAGAACAAGCTCCACCAGGAGCAGAAGCCAGGAGCAAACCCAGTCCCAGGACACGAGCGGATCAGGATTGAACCAGTGACCAGATCCAGAGTCAGCCATCACCACCAGAACAGGACTAACTCCAAGCCAGGTACTTCTCCAAGAGGAGATCCAGACCAAGATTTACAGAAACAGATCAAAGCCAGCAGCCTAGGCCAAAGTAGGCCTGAGACAGCAAACTCCAAGGGAGCAGACCAAAGCACAGGAGCTAGGAACAGGAATAACCAATGGGGTAACTAGAACTGTGATACTGACTGTACCACAAGGAACAACCATCTTAGCTTTGGATTCACTGGCACCTAGAAGATTATTCAACAGAATCTCAGACAGCCCCAACCACACCTATTAGAGGAAAAGATGAGTAGAAAAGGTAAGATCACATGCTACACCACAAAGAGCAACACAATACCAGTAAAACCTAAAGACCCTACAAAACAAACCAAATATGGATGAGAAGAAAATGATCTAAAAAATAACCTCAAGAGAATGTTTGAAATTCTTAAAGATGAAATGAGAAATTACCTCAAAGAAATGGAGGAAGAAACAAAAAATTGGAAGATATCAGCAAATCACTTAAAGAAAACTAAGAAAAAGAACTCAAACATATAAAAGAAACTATTCAGGATTTCAAAACTGAGATAGAAAAAATAAAGAAAGCACAAGCCGAAGGAATTATAGAAACAGAAATTAAGAGAAAAAGATCAGGAACCACAACTGCAAGTATGAACAACAGAATACAAGAAATGGAAGAGAGAATCTCAAGTGCTGAAGATACAATAGAGGAAATAGACTCATCAATTAAGGAAAACATTAAATATAACAAAAGCTTAACCCAAAATATCCAGGAAATATGGGACACCATAAAAAGGCCAAATCTTAGAATAATAGGTTTAGAAGAAGGAGAAGTTCAACTCAAAGGCACAGAAAATTTATTTAATAAAATCATAGAAGAAAACTTTCCCTACCTAAAGAAAGATATGCCTATGAAGATACAAGAAGCTTACAGAACACCAAATAGACTAGATCAAACAAAAAAGTTCTCTCGTCACATAATAATCAAAACACTAAACATGCAGAGTAAAGAAAGAATATTAAGAGCTGCAAAGGAAAAAGGCCAGTAACATATAAAGGTAGACCTATCAGAATTACACCTGACTTCTCAGTGAAGACAATGAAAACCAGAAGGTCATGGTGAAGCATTATGCAGACATTAAGAGACCACGGATGCGAGCCCAGACTACTATACCCAGCAAAACTGTCAATCACCGTAGAAGGACAAAACAAGATATTCCATGATAAATCTAAATTTCACCAATACCTAGCCACAAACCCAGCCCTACACAAAATACTAGAAGGAAAACACCAACCGAAGGAAGATGGCTATACCAAAAAACACAGACAATTGATGGTCTCATAGCAGCAAATCCCAAAGAAGGGGAAAATGCACAAATTAACATCACCAGTGATGAAAACTAAATTAATAGGAGATAGCAACCACTGGTCATTAATATCCCTTAATGTAAATGGACTCAACTCACCTATAAAAATGCACAGGTTAACAGATTGGATACAAAAACAGAATCCATCCCTCTTCTGCATACAAGAAACGCATCTCAACCTCAAAGACAGACATTGTCTCAGAGTAAAAAGTTGGGAAAAAATATACCAATCAAATGGATCTAAGAAACAAGCAGGTGTAGCTAATATAATAGCTAACAAAATAGATTTCAAGCTAAAATCAGTCAAAAGAGACAAAGAAGGACATTTCATATTAGTTACAGGAAAAATCCATCAAGAGGAAATTTCAATGCTGAACATCTATGCCCCAAATACAAGGGCACCCTCATATGTCAAAGAAACACTTCTAAAGCTTAAATCATATATTAAACCCCACACACTAATAGTGGGAGACTTCAACACTCTCCTCTCATCACTGGACAAGTCAATCAGACAAAAAATGAACAGAAAAATAAGAGAACTAACAGATGTTATGACTCAAATGAACTTAACAGACATCTATAGAATATTTCATCCAAACAGAAAAGAATATACCTTCTTCTAAGTACCTCATGGAACCCTCTCAAAAACTGACCACATACTCGGTAACAAAACAAACCTCAACAAATACAAAAAATTGGAATAACCCAATGTACCTTATCAGATCACCATGCTTTAAAACTAGAAATCAACAGCAATACCAATTCCAGAAAACCCACAAACACATGGAAATTAAACAATGCTCACTTGAATCATCAATGGGTCAAGGAAGAAATAAAGGGGGAAATGAAAGACTTCCTAAAATTCAATGAAAATGACCACATAAATTTATGACCAAATTTATGGGACACAATGAAAGCAGTGTTAAGAGGAAAGTTCATAGCACTAAATGACTACATAAAGAAGCTGGAAAAATCCCACACTAGTGAGGTAAAAGAACATTTGAAAACTTTAAAACAAAAAGAAGCAAACTCACCTAAGAGAACTAGACAAAAGGAAATAATCAAATTGAGAGCTGAAATCAACAAAATAGAAACAAAGAAAACAATACAAAGAATCAATGAGACAAAGAGTTGGGTCTTGAGAAAATCAACAAAATAGACAGGGAAGGAGAAGGGAGAAGGGAAAGACTGGGGAGAGCTTGGGGGAATGGGAGGGTGGAGATGGAGGAAAGGTGAATATTGGAGAAGGGAATAAGATATCTACATTATTGGAGTCATTTTAGGATTGGCAAGATACTTTGCTCTAGAGGAGATCCCAGGTGTCCACAGGAATCCTTGGGCAGCAGTGGAGAGGGTGCCAGAACTAGCATTATCCCATAGTCACACTGATGAGTATCTTGATCACATCCATAGAAATTTTGTCCGATGGATGGAGATAGAGACAGAGACCCACATTCACACCAGAGCAATGGATTGAGCTTCCAAGGTCCATTCGAAGAGCAGAAGGTGGGAGAAGATGAGCAAGGAAGTTAGGACCATGAGGGGCTGAACCACCCACTGAGACAGTGTGCCTGATCTAATGGGAACTCACCAAATCCAGCTGGACTGGGACTGAATGAGCATATGATCAAACTGAACTCTCTAAATGTGGCTGCCAATAAGGGCAGAATGAGAAGCCATCAACAATGACACTAAGACCTATCTCCTCTGCATGTATTATCTTTTTGGAAACCTAGTCGATTGGGATGCACACCTTCCTAGGACAGGATGGAGGGGGGAGGGCCTTGGACTTCCCACAGGGCTGGGCACCATGCCCTCTTTTAAGGAAGCAGCAGGGGGGGGAGAGTAGGAGGGGACTGGGAGAAGGGGAGGAAATGTAAATTCTTTTTTTTTTATGGAAAAAAATAAAAGAATATGGGGAAAAAAAAGAAGAACAGAGTCAAACACACACAAAAAAAATAGACAAACCTTTATCCAAGGAGGAAATACAGAGTATCATTAGGTCATATTTTGAAATCCTGTACTCCATAAAATTGGAAAACCTAAAGGAAATGGACAACTTTCTGGATAAATATCACTTACCAAAATTAAATCAAGACCAGATAAGCAAATTAAACAGACCTATAACTCCTAAAGAAATAGAAACAGTCATCAAAAGTCTCCCAACCAAAAAAAAAAAAAAGCCCAGGACCAGATGGTTTCAGCTCAGAATTCTACAAGACTTTCAAAGAGGAACTAATACCAATACTCCTCAAATTATTTCACACAATAGAAATAGAGGGAACATTGCCAAACTCTTTTTATGAGGCTACAATTACCCTGATACCCAAACCACAGAAAGACATTACTAAGAAAGAGAATTATAGACCAATATCACTCATAAACATTGATGCAAAAATACTAAATAAAATACTAGCAAATTGAATCCAAGAAAACATCAGAACCATCATCCACCATGACCAAGTTGGCTTCATCCCACAGTTGCAGGGTGGTTAAACATATGAAAATCTGTCAGCGTAATTCACCATATAGACAAGCTGAAAAATACAAACCACATGATCATCTCATTAGATGCCAAAAATGCTTTTGACAAAATACAACATCCCTTCATGTTAAAGGTCTAGGAGAGAGCAGGGATACAAGGAACATACCTAAACATAATTAAGGCAATATACAGCAAGTCAACAGCCAACATCAAACTAAATGGAGAGAACCTCCCAGCGATTCCACTGAAATCAGGAACAAGACAAGGTTGTCCACTCTCTCCATACCTATTCAATATAGTTCTTGAGGTCCTAGCTAGAGCAATAACACACCAAAGGGAGATCAAGGGGATACAAATTGGAAAAGAAGTCAAACTCTCACTATTTGCTGATGATATGATAGTTTACATAAGTGATCCCAAAAATTCTACCAAGGAACTTCTACAACTCATAAACACTTTCAGCAATGTAGCAGGATGCAGGATTAACTCAAAAAAATCAGTAGCCCTCCTGTACACAGATTATAAAAGAGCTAAGGAAGAAATCAGAGAATCAACACCCTTCACAATAGCCACAAATGGCATAAAATATCTCAGAGTATCTCTAACCAAACAAGTGGAAGATTTGTATGACAAGAACTTTAAATTTTTGAAGAAAGAAATTGAAGAAGACACCAGAAAATGGAAAGACCTCCCATGCTCTTGGGTAGGCAGAATTAATATAGTAAAAATGGCAATTCTACCAAAAGAAATCTATAGATTCAATGCAATGCCCACCAAAATCCCAGTAAAATTCTTCAAAGACCTTGAAAGAACTGTACTCAACTTCATTTGGAAAAGCAAAAAACCCAGGATAGCCAAAACAATCCTGGGCAATAAAAGAACTTCTGGAGGCAACACAATACCTGACTTCAAACTCTACTACAGAGCTACAGTACTGAAAGCAGCCTGGTACTGGCCTAAGAACAGACAGGAGTACCAATGAAACCAAATAGATGACCTGGATATCAATCCACACATTTTTGAAACCTGATATTTGATAAAGAAGCAAAAAAATATCAAATTGAAAAAAGAAAGCATATTTAACGAGTGGTGTAGGAGGTCCTTCTGTATTTGTATTGCTTTCATTGGTTGACTAAAGAAAACTGCCTTGGCCTTTTGATAGGGCAGAAATCAGGTAGGCAGAGTAGACAGGATAGAATGCTGGGAAGAAGGCAGTGTGGCAGACGCCATGGTTCTCCTGCCCGAGACTGACGCTGGTTAGAAGCTTTCCCAGTAAGCCATAGCCTCATGGTGAACACAGATTAATAGAAATGGGTTAGATCAAGAGTGAGAGTTGGCCAAGAAGAGGCTAGATATAATGGGCCAGGCAGTAATTTAATTAATACAATTTCCATGTGGTTATTTTGGGGATTAAGCTAGCTGGGTGCCAGGAATGCGGCCCGCTCCTCCTACTACATGGTGCTGGCATAACTGGATATCAACATGTAGAAAAATGAAAATAGACCCATATCTATCACCATGCACAAAACTCAAGTCCAAATGGATCAAAGACCTCAACATAAAGCCAGCCACACTGAACCTTATAGAAGAGAAAGTGGGAAATACACTTGAACTAATTGGCACAGGAGACCACTTCCTAAATAGAACCCCAGCAGCACAGACACTGAGAGAAACAATTAATAAATGGGACCTCCTGAAACTGAAAAGCTTCTGTAAAGCAAAGGACACAGTCAACAAGACAAAATGACAGTCTACAGAATGGGAAAAGATTTTCACTAACTTCACAGCAGACAGAGGTCTGATCTCCAAAATATACAAAGAACTCAGGAAATTGGTCACCAAAAGATCACGTAATCCAATAAAAAAATGGAGTACAGACCTAAACAGAGAACTCTCAACAGAGGAATCTAAAATGGCTGAAAGACACTTAAGGAAATGTTCACCATCCTTAGTCATCAGAGAAATGCAAATCGAAACAACTCTGAGATTCCATCTTATACCTTTAAAAATGGCCAGGATCAAAAACACTGATGACAACTTATGCTGGAGAGGTTGTTGGGAATAGGGAACACTTCTGCATTGCTGGTGGGAATGCAAGCTGGTACAACCCCTTTGGATGTCAGTGTGGTGATTTCTCAGAAAATTAGGAAGCAACCTTTCTCAAGACCTAGTAATACCACTTTTGGGTATATATCCAAAGGATGCTCAATTATGCCACAAGGACATGTGCTCAATTATGTCCATAGCAGTTTTGTTTGTCATAGCCAGAACCTGGAAACAACCTAAATGCCCCTCGACCGAAGAATGAACAAAAAAATGTGATACATTTACACAATGGAGTACTACACAGCAGAAAAAAATAACGACAGCTTGAATTTTGCAGGAAAATGGATGGAACTAAAAAACATTATTTTGTGTGAGGTAACCCAGACACAGAAAGACAATTATCACATGTACTCACTCATAGGTGGTTTTTAAACATAAAGCAAAGAAAGCTAGCCTACAAACCACAATCCCCGAGGACTTAGACAACAATACGGTCACTAAGAGAGACTTACATAGATCTAATCTACATGGGAAGTAGAAAGTATAAAAAGACATGATCTCCTGAGTAAATTGGGACCATGGGGACCTTGGGGGAGGATTGAAGCAGGGAGAGGAGAGGCAGGGAGGGGAGCAGAGAAAAATGTAGAGCTCAATAAATATCACTGAAAAAAATTCCCACAGTGGATGGCCTCCAAGACTGTCCTCTGATCTCCATGTACATGTACACACACATGCATACCCTTGAGCGCCCCGTGAATACACACACACACACACACACACACACACACACACACACACACACACACAAATATATCTTAGAGTGATCTGGGTTCACAAAAAACTTGAGAGGAGGATCCAGTTTTCCCATTCACCCCCACACCCCCAGTATACACACAGCCTTTTCCTCCATCCAGTTGACACAAAGGCCACATTTGTTAGAACAGTTGCACAGACATTGACATGTCCTTATCACTGAAAGTCCACAGAACCCAGCAGGGCTTGCTCTCAGTGTTGCACAGTCTGTGTGGGCTTTAATGATAACATACGGCCTCCATTACAGGGCCATACAGAGTCACTCACTGCCCTAAGACTCTTCTGTGCTCCATCTATTCATCCTCCCAGCACCTTCTCTTGGCAACTACTGATCCTTGTTAGTAATAGACCTTTCCTCCATTTGGGCATTTATGAATGTTTTTCAATGAAACTTGTTGCTGGTCTTTCTGCATTTTTTTCCCATCAAGAGATGTTGTGCATTTGAAGGGAACCAGTCAGAACCAATGATGCCATCCCTCTGAGGGATGCCTGGAGGTAAATCCTGCCGGGACCATTTTGTAATTTCTGATACTAAAAATGAATGGTGCTATGTACTAATGGTTAACACATGCTGCAAGATGTTTATGATTCCCTGCGGCCAAAGAAGTAAATGTTCTTCTAACTTAAGCTGCAGGAGATAGTCAATTTCACAAAGAGATGCTTTCTTCGTTTATATGAGCTGCCTGTGTAAAAGAGGAAACACAGAACTCGGGGAGTGAAAAACCTTTGTTCCATGCCCAGGTCTAGGCCACGGGTACCAGATGCCACCGTGTATACTGGGTACATGGCCAAGCTGGAGCCCTGAGAGAGGAGCTAGAGCTGTGGTTTCAGATTGGTGGGAGCATCATGTACTGTTTGTGTTGTGGTTTTTTTTTTAAAAAAAGAGAGTGTGCCAGCAGCTTGCTGCAGCTTCCTGAGGCCATGCGGTCTCTGCGGTGGGCCGACGGCCACACGGCTAGTCTCCTGGTCCCCATGAGCGCTGCTGCGGCGGTATGGGCTGTGCAGCGGTATGGGACAGACAAAAGAGAGACGGATAGGCGCGCCATGCAGAGTTAAACATTTATTAGATGGGTGATGGAGGAAAAAGAAAAGAAGATAAAGAGATAGAGAAGGGGGGAGAGGGAAGAGAAGCAGCTGCTGCTCCCGTGAGAGCGGAAGAGGAGGAGGGGCAGAGAATTGGGGTCAGAGGCTGGAAGCTGGGAGTGGGCGTGGCCTGTCTCTTAAGGGCATAGGCCAATAAGAGGCCAAATACTACATTCCCAACTCTTTTGATAATAAAAAAAGCCAGAGTGATTAGGCACCACAGGTTGAAGGAATTGGGGCGGCGGATTCTCAAGACTGCTTCCGGCTTATTTGTGGGCAAGGATTTTGTTTCCTTCCTGTGTGTTTCCAGCACCTATAATAGTGATTGGTACAGAGTAGGCATGTGCTCCAGCTTCTGAATAAAGGTACCCTTGGAGGGGACCTCTGTCACTTGACCAAGGGCACACAGAGGGATGGCAGAAGCCACCATTTACTAAATTATCCATATGTAATTGTGATGGTGTTCACATTTCTGTCCACAATGCAACCTAAGAGACAGATTTCATTTTTCTTATATTATTGTGGAAATTGAGGCCTACAGAGACCAAAGAATTATTCAAAGGCTGCACAGCTACTGGTAATCTGAGGACTGTAGTTGAGCCTAGTTTGACTCGAGAATCTGCAGTCTCCTTAGTATCCAGGGCAGTGAAGGAAACCAGCCAGGTGGCTGGTGACAGACCACTGAGGGACAGGCTCCTGCCGGCAGTGTAGAACTTGGGTTTGAGCCCAGGAGGGCTATTGCTGGAACCCACTCATCAGGCTGCTATAGGTGTTTCCTCTGAATGGAAACAGCTCTGTTAAATGAAGTTCATGGGTGAGGATTACTTCCAGGAGCAGGGACAGCTCAATGGCAGCTGTATTGTGAGAAAGTTGTCAACACGGTGGCAACTCAAAAAAGCTGTCCTCCTGGGACTCAGCCTAACCTGCAGGTGACTTGACGGCCTGGCATCCCTTCTGCAAGCCTGGTTGCTCAGAAACCCCCCTCTGCAGTTATTGGCTGCATCTATTACTTTGGGGAGGGACACGTGTGAACCTTGTAATTTTCAGCTTTCCCAGAAATGTGAAATTTTGTCTTCTTCACTAAAAGCCATGAGCCTCCCACTTCTTCACATGGAAGGGCCCAGTCTACGGTGGGAGGTACTGGCCCTGAGCAGGTGGTCCTCAGATATGTTAGAGAGCAAACTGAGCAAACAGGAGGAGCAAGTTAGTAATCACTGTTCCTCCATGGCCTCTGCTTAAGTTCCTGCCTCCAGGTTGCTGCCCCGACATCCCTCAATGGGCTGTGTGACTTGGGATGTGTAAGTCAAATAAATATCATTCTTTGCAAGTTGCCTTTGGCTGTGGCCTTTTATCATAATAACAGAAAGTAAACGAATACAGTCATTAATCAATAGACTTGTCTACAGCCCTATCTGTCGGAGACATTTTCTTAATTGATGATCCTTCTTTCTAGATGGCCCAAGCTGTGTCACGCTGGCACACATTCAGTTAGCACAGGGAACTTCTGAGACAGGGCGCAGCGATCTCCCTTGGGTAACTCAGAACTGCTAAACCAGCAGGTGAGGAGGAGAGGAGACAGTTAGGGCTGCCCAGATTCTGATCTGTCTATTACTGCAGTGGTTATACTATCAGAACTTTTAGGGTGAGAACCTGGGCCCTGGAAGCTCTACCAACTAGGCATCTCCACCCTCTGCCACTGCCGCCATAGGATAACTTAATAGATGTCATAGTGAAACACGGGCGGGGGGGGAATTTACACATTGGGGAGAGGAACAAAGAGGTCCTGCGATCTCCCCCATCTTCAGGTCCTAAAATGAAGAGGTATGTTATGTATAACTAAGCAGTCATGGTCAAAGTGTCGTCCTGACCATCATTGTAGTCTCATCTGTCTCTCCTGGAAGATGGGCTGACAAGCTGTCAATCTCTGGGAGATGAGATCCCACTTTGTTCCTCTGACTGGCCCCAGGCTCCCAGCCTTTTCATTTTCCTAGGATGGAAGTCCTGGGGAAATTCCAGTTGCTTGGCGTTCATTGCCTCAACAGTTTGATCGTCAAAAGTTGGGGCACAGGTGTCTTATGGAATGTCTTCACTTCAGCTGGGATGTTTGCAGCTCTGGTTTTGTTTTAATGGCCTCAGAACCACACACACCAGCTGGACTTTTAGAACAGAGCCAGAGGCTCTGCCCTGGAGAGTGTGTTTAAATGCAGGCTCTAGCCTTTCCTGCTCCAGGTCCTGAGGGTGATTGTAGAGGTGGGGTGAGGGAGCAGAGGTTCTGAGGCAGCCAGTCAGAAAAATCACATAGTGGGAAACAGACCCTGAAACTGCCTCTTCTGGAAAATGCTGCAGTCACATGAGCCTCTTGGGCATCATCGAGTTGAAAATTCTAGAGTTCTTTCTAGCAAATAGAAGCATAGACCTTGTGTTTGCAATGTCAAAGGTTTGAGGCTGGGCTTGAGCTTGGGTGATGATGCGCTTCAGGAAACTGGGCCAGATGTGGCCCAGATGTTTACCAGATGTCCACTATGCTCCCAATCAGGAAAGGGGCAGTGGACCAGAGACAAGCAGAAGGAGCAAAGCTGCCACCTCAGTCTAGATCTGTGCCTCCCTCTGTGGTCCTCAGACATCAAAGGCATGCTAGCGCCCGGGAACAGGAACGGTTTTCAAAGTCTGCCTCCCTGGGTGGGTACTTTCTTTTATGTGATGAAAGAACACGGGTAAAGGAAACCTGTGGCTTTGTATTGGCCTCCTGTGGTGCGAAGTCTCTGAGATGTGAAGTCTCACAGAGGATCTGAGATGAAAGAGAGATTGGACAGTAGGTGCTGGCCCTTCCTAGGACGACAGTGGGTGCTAAGGGTGCCTATGGGTCTCTTCCCCTTCAGGGCTGACCACAGGCTAAATGGTTCTATCAACAGTAGCTCTGCAGTGCTTCTGGAAGCCTAGAGGCTTTGGCTTCCAGTGACAAAGAAACACTAAGTCTGCAGAGAGGCTCTCTGGCAGAGCTCTCACCAGTTACCCTGGGCTGACATTTGTGGGAACAAAACCTGGGCTCTCTGTAGTTAACAAGCTTGACTTTGCTCTGCTCCCTGATCTTCCCAAAGGAACAGAGCCAGCTTTGGGTCTAAGACTTTGTGCTGTGTGTGTATGTTAATTATGCTTTTTTCCATTTTATATTTTTTGCTTCTTTGTCAAAAATCAGGTGTTTGTAGGTTGTGTGGATTAATATCTGGGTCTTTGATTAGGTTCCATTGGTCCTCCTGTCTGTTTTTATGCCAGTACCAGGCTGTTTTCAGTACTGTAGTTCTGTTACAAAAACGGGCACAGGAATGGCTAGGAAGTCATGCACACGCGCGTGTGTGCGTGCGCGTGTGCATGCGTGTGTGTGTGTGTGTGTGTGTGTGTGTGATTTCACTGTTATGTTCGGGCAAATCTGACTCCTGGAACTTAAGATCCCTAAACCTAAATGGTGACCCATTTTTATAGGAAAAAGTCTCCTTATTTATACTCCATAGTTTCATTCAGAGTCTGGGTATAACCGTATGTCAACGTAATCTCCCACTGCTTGGCTGTAGCCTCCCTTCCCTTGCAAACACCGGAGGTCTGGTTCCAGATGTGGTAAATCACTGTCCTTTCTCAGGGGCCCAGAGGGACACCTAAGTCACCTGTGCCTGTTTTGGATGGAACAGACCTCAAAGCCTTTACACTTTACATTTGTCACTTGTGTTAGTCACTTTTGTGGCCCCGTGATAGCATTCCACTTGTGGAAGGAAGAGCTCATTTGGCTCAGAGTTTCACAGGGCTCAATCCACTGTGACAGCAAGGATGAGAGAGTAGGAATCTCACACCATAGTGGCCAGGAAGCAAAGTGAGAAAGAACGCTTGTGCTAGCCAGGGCATTCTCTTCCCCCATCTGTTCCATCAGGACCCCAGTCTATGGGGCTGGTGCTACACATATCCAGGTCAATCTTTCCCACTTAACTCTCAGTGGAAATGCCTACACATACCTGAGCGTGCACACGTGCACATGCACACACACACATGTACATGCATTGCTCATCTCCTATGTATTTATTAACATGATTAACTTGACAATCCAGATTAACCATCTCAGTGCCTATAATGTATATTATACTGGCATGTTGTCATGTGTTGTCTGAGCTCACTGAAAAGCTGGCTCTGGAACCCCCTACACACACTCATTTAGACCCAAGCAAGTTTATCTCAAGGTTCCTTGTCTGAGGATGGACATAGCACCTAACTCTGTGACAGGAAGGGCAGAGAACAGCAAAACAGCTTGAAAAACTACTATGCCCCCGAGAACAGCTGAAAGGTAAACCATTTCCAACAAAGGTTACCATTGTTTATTCCCAGGTACAAAAGTGGCTGCAATGGGAAGGAGAGGCCAGAAAACTCAGCTGTAGGGAGGGAGCTCATCCATTGAGAGAAAGCTCCAAGGGACTCTAGCTGACTGCTTTAACTTCCCCAGTGGGTTTCTGCTGGATTTGCCCAATTTGATGCCATCTCTACCTGATGCTGTGCTCTTTCACTTGAAGCTTCACCTGAGACACTCTGCTCTCCCCAAGACCCTCCATACGGGGAACTCCAGCTGACTATGACTAGATGGTTTCTTTGGGGGGTGTTTTGAGCACCTGATTTGATGATATGTAATGATATGTGTTTTTCTCTGTCTCTAGCTCTCCCTCTCTGTCTCCTTCTTTTTCATCTGTGTGCAGGCGCCATTTATTTCTCTGCTTTCCTGGCTATGTGCTTTATAAACCTACTCATTCCAAACAGAAAGCTTGACTGTCACAGGTCATTCTTTGGACCCTCGACTACAGTGCCAAAGGTGATCTCCAGTCTTACTGAGGACACAGACCAAACGGTACAACACTGACTTCCTAGCCATTCCTGTGCCCATCAAAAAGTCCTCTGTAAAGCATTCATGCAGATGTTATTACTGACAGATGCCAATATGGATACCAATGTCAATGCCTACTACACCTGACTATGTGTATCAGGTCACGGTCTAAACGTAGATGCTGAAAATAGTGCATAAAGCTACCTTCTACGTCTGTGCAGTGTATTGAAGCATAAATGAATGCACGTTCAGACTTGGATCCTGGGTCACCCCCAAGGTAACCAATTACATGTTTTGTTTTTTTTTTTGTCTTTTTAAACTCTCTGTTGCCAGGCACTTTGGTAGAAATGCTGATACTAACAAGAGCCCTACCTTTCCAGCTTACTCCTCAGGGTGATGTCAGATCAGGTGAGGCAGTGTTTACAGGGGGTTTCTAATGTTGGAGTGTCTAAATGTTGGGGTGTCTGAACTCCTAAGGGTGTTCTCCTTTGGTGAACCTCATGTAAACTGTAGTAGGAAGAAGGAATTTTTGAGAAGACAAGCAGAGCTCTGGGATTAAAGGAAGAAATGACTACACAGCCTCCAAAGTGACTCTCACATTCTGGTCCCTGTGGGATGCAGGGGGATCCCCTTTGTGTCTATGGGATATAGGATAACCTCAGGACCTTGATCTGCCACTTCTGTCTGCCTAGTGTGGTGGGTAAGGCCTGAGCTATGAACTGGAAGAGTGGCCTTCTCCTGTTCTTATTTCTTCAGCAGCAGACAGCCCTGGTGTTTAGATCCAGTATGACCTTTTGTTATACCAGACCAGATTCATGTCCATGGACTGCCATCATTAGAAATAGCCTTCCAATCCAGGCTCTTCCCACTTGTCAAAAGAAAGAAAAGCATACAGCACACTGCAAAATACACCTCTGTGACCATTGGGAGAAGTGTGGAGAAAATATACAGGGAAAATCCTGTGTTCCTAGTTACATTTGTTTGGTTGTGGAGTGGCTGCTGCCTGTGGTCCAGTCAGGAGGATCTGGAGCCTTGTTCTCCTAATCCCAAGAGGATGGAGGTTCATAGCTCTTGTGGCAGCTTCATGGTGAACCGGTCACAGTGTGCTGGTCACATCCATGCCTTGCTGGCCTTGAGACCAATCAGGATGCCTGCCCCTCTGTTCTTTGGAGACACTGTGCTGCTGTCTCTTTAACAAGGACATTGCCTGTTTTGCTGCTGGCTTAAGTGGCCTGGTGTGTGGATGAGAGCCCACAAGGCAGAGTCAGGGTTTCTGCTCCTCCGATCCTCACCTCATAACTGGAAACTGGAGTGGCTTCTAACACCCACAATCCCAAAGTTTTAGTCCCCATGTGGCCACTTCACTTGCTATTCCTTTTCTGTAAGGTGGAGCTACTTAACAACACTGTCTTCCTCACTGGCGTCTAGAGTCAAGGGGAAAATGGACAGGGGTGTTCACGCAGGATGACACCTCAGAGGCAATTGCTCCTATTCTTAGTCCACTTTCTGTATTCACCTAAGCAAGCGCTTTCTAGTCAAAGAACCTGCCATCTCCATCACACTGGCTCTTCCTGCTCTCTCTCTCTCTCTCTCTCTCTCTCTCTCTCTCTCTCACACACACACACACACACAGGATAATTTTTGTGTGTGTATGAGTATTTGCCTGCACGCTCGTGTGTGTACCAGTGCAGAAAGCACTCACACAGACCAGAAGAGGATACTAGATTCCCCTGGAACTGGAGTTACAGATGGTTGTGAGCTCCCTGTGGGTGCTGGGAACTGAACCTGAATCCTCTGTAAGAGCAGCCAGTGCTCTTAACTGCTGAGCCATCTCTCCAGCCCCCTCTCTACTTTCTGTAGTGGAAGTAAGCAGAGACTCTCCTTTTAAACTGTCTCTCTCAAGCTTCTGCTACAATAATGGAACACCGAGTAACACAGAAGGGAGGCTCCAGGCTTGTTCTCTGAGGCTGTGGGAAGAGAGGTGACATTGTTGGCAAGCAAGGATGGGGAGACTTTCAAGACCATATTCTGGACTGAACTCCCAGAGTACAGTCGAAGAGAGGGAGGAGAGACAATATGAGCAAAGGGGTCAAGACCATGATGGGGATACTCACTGGAACAGCTTACCTAAGCTAATGGGAGCTCATTGACACCAGAATAACTGCGGGGAGGGGGGATTGGGGGGGCGGTGGCACACACCAGCATAGGACCTAAGTAGGCCCTGTGAATGTGCATGACAATTGTATGGCTGGGACAGTCCGTGGGGTCACTGGCAGTGGGGCCAGGATTTAACCCTACAGCTTGAACTGGCTTTTGAGAACCCATTCTCTTTGAAGGAATACCTTGCTCAACCTAGATATAGTGGGGAGGGTCTTGGTCTTGCCTCAAAGCCATGTGCTAGATTTTGTTGACTCCCCATGGGAAGCCTTACCCTCTCTGAGGAGTGGATGGAGGGTGGAGTGGGGGAGAAGGGGGAGGGAACAGGAGGAGGGGAGGAAGTGGAAACTGGGGTTGGTCTGAAAATTTTCAATTAAAATAATAATAACAAGCATATTCTAATTACTTCTCTCCCTATCCTGAGGGTTTCTGAACAAAAGTATGGCCCCCTGGAGTCAGCCTTCCTGTGTGCCTTATGAAATCACATAGGGTGAGGTTTCCTTCACTTTGTGGGTAAAAAACGGAGAATGTTTTTTCTACTTAACAAAAAAGGATAAATACCAGTTGTGGAAATATCTCCCTAGGCTCACAGCATGGAGCTCTTTTCTGAAAGTCTCTGCTGGGACGTGCTTTGTCCAGAAGCCTGGCTGAACTTCCTCATCCCGGGAAAACCCACCCAGTCCTTCTGCTCAGTTTCTCCTGCTTCCTCACTGAGTTCTCACTCCCATGGTCTTGGTGCAATTCATGGGGGACAACCTACTTTGCACTTTTATCATGAAACTTGGAGAGAGGCCAAGGGTTCCTGTCTGTGGGGAAATTTCCCCAGCAGATGGTTCAGAAAAGATGACCTGAGCTGGCCCATGTGTCCCCTTCTCCTCTGCCATCAGCTTCCTAGAACTGTACAACCATGTGCTCCCAGAGGCCTGGGGATGGAGGATGGGAGGGGGAGGGGAACAGATAGACAAACAGAGAGAGAAAGACAGAGACAGAGAGGGACACGGACACACACACACACACACACACACACACACAGGTCTTTGAACCATTAGAGGAAATCACAACCGAACTTGATTAGTTCCATTTGGTGAGAACAGTGAGCCAGGATGATAGATGTTCTTTTAATAAACTGATATTAAGGTTCCAGAAAAATGTCCATTGCCTTATTTCTCATATTTCTAAGTTTACATTTTTGGCTCACTGTGCATGCTAATCTCCTGACTTTATATGAACAAAAAGCTTCCACTTGGCTTCTGCTCACGCTGGGAGCTCTGCTGGCTGTAGATTCGGAATATCTTCAATCATGAAAACCATTTATTGAGGTTACACTTAGATGATTCTTGGAAAGCTTGGAGGTTAAGAGCCAGGAGGAGGGAACAAAGGGGCAGCTCGCGGGTGGACCAAGAATTCCGATACTTCTGGAAGGGAGGGCTGGCATTCCGGACTTCTGTGGGCATTGTGGCATCCTATTCAGATCCGTTATCTGTTTATTCATGCACGGTTTCATCCAGTAAACTGTTCTGAATGCCTCTTATGGGTCCTTTGAAGCAGAAAAGCTCTACTTTTCCAGAGACGGGGAATTAAGGAAAATGGTGTGTGCAGCTATGTTAATGTTACTGAGAGTCAAGGGAAATACACAGAGACAGAGTGAATCGTGTGTGTGTGTGTGTGTGCACTGCACGTGCACATGTGCACGCATGTGCACATGCCTAAGCACGTATGTGGTACAGAAAATCCATAGAGAATGTCACTATGATAGCTAATCTTTAGTTTCCGCTTGACTGGACTTGGAACCATCTGAGAGACACACCTCTGAGTGTGTCAGCGAGTGTGACACAAGTGTCCTTGAATGTGAGGTGCACTATCCAGTGGGCTTGGTGGGTGAAATGCCTGAGAACATCAGTTTAGGTCCACAGAATGCACATACAAGCCAGGCAGAGGGGCACACATGTCAAGCCTCAGTACTGGAGGAGCAGGAATGGGGCGTTCTGAGTGCTTGCAGTCAGGTAGTCTAGCTAGTAGGTGGCGAGCTCCGTGTTCAGTGAGGGATCCTGTCTCAAAACAGGAAGCTAGAGAAATGACTGGGAAAGTCGTCTGACACAGACCTCCAGCTTACATTCACACACACACACACACACACACATACACACACACACAAAAGGTAGCTGACCCCAGAGTTGGAGAATTTACCTGATCTAATATATAAACATTGCTTTTAAAATGGGATACAATTTTGCTTCAAAGTCAAATTAATTTTTCTCTTTCCTCTTTATCCCCTTTAAATTTTTAAAAATTTTATTTTATGTGTATGGGTGTTTGTCTAGTATGTACGTATAACACATGTATGCAGTACCTACAGAGGCCAAAGGAGGGCACAAGATCCTCTGAGACTGAAGTTACAGGTGGTTGTAAGCTACCTTGTAAGTGCTGGGAATAGAACCCAGGTCATCTGGAAGAGAATCCAGTGCTCTAACTGCTGAACCATCTCTCCAGTCTCTTTTCATATATACAAAGTATAGACTAGAGTTCACAGATACTCTATTTAAAGCATAAATGGATTTGTTTCCTAAGCCCAGTACAAATTGCTATAATATTTTGAATATATTGGGTTAAACCAGATATATTCTTAAAAGTAATTTTCCTCATTTGCTTCTACTTCTTGGTACAGCTATGAGACAATTTAATTTATGTAGTTGCCATTTTTCCATTCTCGGTTTTCGCTCTGAAGATAGTTGAGCACCAAATCTTTCCAGGAAAGCAGGGATTTCTCCATGAATTTTTTTCTTCCCTTGCTGAACCTTTGGTGTGAGAATCAGGTTTGGTGCAGAGAAGGTTCTCCGTAAATATTGTTCTGTGAGTGGAAGCTTTGGGGTGTCTGTTTAATTTGAATGCCTTGGGTTCTTCTTTGTCATAACCTTTTCACAAGCTCCTCTGTGCAAATATATTATCTGTTTCCCTAGAATAAAATTTAACACCATTGTATAAAAGGGTGAGGGTCATTTAATTGCTGTTCAGCACTGCCAAGTTAGTCTCAGAAAAGATTGAACTAATTTGCAGTGATGTTAGCATTGTCAATTGGTTCAGAATGCGGTTCTCCTGGTGCCAACTTTGAAAGGCATGCGGAGAGAATAGTTATAGTTTGGGCAAGTTATTTAGCTTGGAGAGACTCGAACTCTTTGAACTATAAAACAGAGATAACCATGTAAGGCTGGAAATAAACTAAGTAAATGCCAAAATATTTGTACAATAGACTACATTTTATACACATGATTCTATTTAGAAAGATTGGAATGGCAGAGGTAGAGAGATGACTCAGAAGTAAAATGCTTGCCAAGCAAGTGTAAAGACCTGAATTCGAGCCCCAGAACCCACAGAAAAGGCTAGGCATGGTGATATGCACTCGTAATCATGGAAGAGGGCAGGAGGAGACAGGAGGGCTCATTGACCAGTCTAGGTGAATTGGCAAGTTGCTGGTTTAGTGAGAGACAATGTCTCAAAAATAAGGTGGAGAGTAATGGAGGGGGACACTAGAAGTTAAACTCTGTGCCCCACACAAATGCACACACATGTGCACACACAAATATGTAAACACACAAAATAAAAGTAAAAGAACTGGAAATCATCCTTCCTTATAATAGTCAGATGAACAAATAGGTGATAA